>CANDYM010000198.1:0-42729 GCA_947397865.1 Polietes domitor
TTCCGTTTCAAGCCCAACCGATCTATGACTATAAGACGCATTTATGGAAAATTTGAACGTTCTAGTTCCTTTCGTTTAGATGCTAGCGTGCTTTCAACAGACGGACGGACGGACATGGCTAGATCGTCTTAGAATTTTATGACGATCAAGAATATATATACTTTATAGGGTCTCAGGTCTATATTTCGAGGTGTTACAAACGGAATGACAAAGTTAGTATACCCCCATCCTGGAGATGGAGGGTGAAATGAATGAAAATGTAATATCTCTCCTAATATGATATCCTGTTAACAAAGGTAAAGCCATTGAAAAATCCCACTTATTGAAGTTAACAATGAAATGTGCAATTCCACTTAAAGAGGTAAATTCCCGCTCAAAGAGGATTCCCGATAATAGAGGATTCCCACTTATGCAGGTCCCACTTATCCAGGTTCGACTGAATATTCAGGAATACATTTACTGTAGTATATTTATTTAATATTTAACGTACTAATAAAACCAAATGAAGGAAAACAAAAATTCGTTTCTTTATATGGGTTCTGATTAATCATCTCCGCGATCAAATTTTACCATAACTTTGTTTAGAAACGTAGGTTTTTATTTTACAAGTACAATTTTTTCTAATGTGTCTTATTTTTTTTCTGTTGTCATTTGTTTAAGAGAAGAAAAATCACGTTCAACAAACATCTAAACATAAATTAATTTCGAATGGAAATTTGCAATTTTATTGTATACAAGTGATCTTCAGACTATATTTTTCTTGGAACATAACTGTGTTGGAAGAATGCTAATAAATACATTGCTTATAACATATACAACATTTCAAATAATTCTGTTGTAAGAAATAATCAATATTTTATTTTTTGACCAATATAATCATTATTCTTCAAGTGAAGTGACCTCTTCTTCACCTAGACCTTTCATTGTAGAGATCGAGTCAGTTGCTGCAACACTATAATCTATCTTGAATAACCCAAATAATTTTAAAATTTATATTTGTTCAGTCTGTAGGACTTTTTATCAGTTTTTTATAGGGCAACAATGGTATTATATTGTTCCCCTATGACAACAATAATTGCATTCAATATTATTAAAGCTTGGAATCAATTAAGCTGAATTAACGTATCATTTTAGCTTTTAAGTTAAAATCGAATCAGCTTTTGAAACACTGATGAAAACCCTTACGTTCAGAGCATAACACTCCTCAAAACACTTTGCGGTATATATATATACGGCTGACAACAGCATGGTAACGCAAGCGAGCTCTATACATTAGCGCCACTGACGAATTTCTCAACACAGTGTATGAGATACGTATGTATGTGGCCAAAGTGTGTTTAGTTGATTGTAATTATCCTCCCTTCCATTACCAAACAAAATTTTCTTCGTATGAAAAGAACTTGACCGAAAAAGATGGAATTGGAATGCATTGCATTCAATAACATCTAATAATCTCGAGTACATTTGTTAAACTAAATTTGACAATGAATTTGACTGGAAGACCATTTTTCTGAGTGTAGATTTAGTGAATGACTTAGTGTTTATAACCAATGACCACTTTTCTGAGTGTAAACTTAGGGTATATGACGGATATTTCCACATATTTAAATACAATGCCATATTTGTTACTGTTACCTCTGAGATGGACAATAGCAATTTTACACCACCACCAGCTTACTTCCTGTTGATTGTTGCCCAGCATCTGCTAGTCTATCCGATAGACACATCCTGGATAAATATTTTAATTTGTCGGTAAAAGTTTAGCTGTCCACTTGGTATGTGAATGTTGTAAGCACTTCATTCCATCCGTGTATCGCAGTTTATTGTTTATCTCGGTATTCCTTGAACACAAACAAAGGTCCTGTTGAACGAACGAACGTACGAACGTGTACGTGTCGACGACAGAAATGCGAAATTGAGGCTTTGTTTGGTAAATAACACCCACCTACCCCGCCTTTGTGTAGAGCTTTGTGCGGAGTGTTTTGCCTAAAGTATTGAGAAACTTGTGGGTGTATTGTGAAAGTGAAAGATATTTGTTGTAGTGAAACCGGGTTTCCGGTTTGGTGTCGGTTTTTTTGTTATCATAGCGGAATACAAAAAGGTGAAACAGCATTTGGTGAGATATGAGCTTCGCTTGGAGTATAGAGCCTAAGGGTAGTTACAAAGAAACCTAAGTCATAGTTGGACAAAGAAAGCCACACAGTCCACAGGAAGCGATAACATTTTCGAGAGATTAAAATAAGAATTTTGCGGATATACCGGAAAAATTGTCTACATAATGCAAGAAATTGTCGTATTACTTAGCAACCCTAGGTGTGTTTTATTGTAGCTAATAATTTGTTGCATTGAAATAAATTTTTAATTGAAATTAGATATTTTTCTTATGAACAAATTTTTAAGACAAGTGAATTGCCTTGGAAAATGTTTTTGACCTCGACAACAATAAAAAATATATTTATAGATAAATTGTTTTTATTATAGCCTCCATTAGGTTCAGAGACCATTTTTTTGATCGGCAGAAAATGTTAAGACGATGCAGTCATATTCGTCTGTTAGACAGAAGGCAGTTAGGAAGTCGAAACATTCCAGAGGGATTTTTATACCCTCCACCTCCAGGATGGGGGTATATTCACTTTGTCATTCCGTTTGTAACACCTTGAAATATTTATCGGAGACCCCATAAAGTATATATATTCTGGGTCGTGGTAAAATTCTAAGACGATATAGCCATGTCCGTCTGTCCGTCTGTCTGTTGAAAGCACGATAGCTGCCGAACGAAATGAGCGAGAAGGTTCAAATTTTTCCTAAATGTGTCTTATGGTTGTAGATCGCTTGGGATTGAAAGTGGACGAAATCGGTCCAGAGGGAAAAATTTTTCCCTCACAAGTACTGAAAATACCCATAATATTTAGAGTATTTCAGCATGTTTTTTGAACATATTAGCTTGTATTTACTTGATATTTGCAATTCGCATTCCCTCGACATTCTTTAATCTACTGGTAAACTGTGGAATGCACTCCGTGGTGGAGGGTATATAAGATTCGGCCCGGCCGAACTTAACGCCTTCTTACTTGTTTTCCCTAACAAAGACAAATAATGGAAGGACCAAAATACATCTAGAGAGTTCTTAAGTACGTCTTTTGAAGATATCTGCCTTAACTGATATTTAGTACCCACGTTCTTCTGGAATAGAATAAAATGTCACAAAGATGGAAAAAAATAGTACCAATCAAACGACAAGAACTGAAAACATGAAATCCCTCTGATTCCATAGACACATCAAATAGAGGGGTTTTTCCAAAAATACGTACTCTTAGGGGTACAATAAATAAAGGGATAAAGGTGGTACCAATCAAGTAACTGAAATTGATATTATGAAATTCCTCGCACTGTGTAGACGAAATTTCGAAAAAATCCCTTATGTTGATACAGGAAAGGGATAAAAATGGTACCAATCAAATGGCTGCAGCTAGAATCTTAAAAGTCGGCGTTTATATTCCTCTGGTTGTTTATATGCTCAACACTAAGAACATTTTCAAAATTTGTACCTTAAAGGAAAGTCAAGGTGGAAGGGGATAAAAATGGTACTAATTGCAGGTGCAATAGTGAAATTCGATGTATACGTCGCTCGGACCGCGTAGACGTGAACAATACAAAATATATTTTCATATTCGTACCTTTAGGGTGAAAATAGGAATAGGGGATAAAATTGATACCAAACAAATGGCTGTAGCTGGAATCATAAAAGTCGACGAATACATTCACCTGACTGTGTATATGCTCAACATTATTTTTTTTTTGGAAATTTGTATTTTAAGGGGAAGTCGAGGCGGAACCGGATAAAAATGTTACTAACGTAGTAGTAGACGTGAACAACAATATATATTTTGATATTCGTAATTTTAGGGTGAACATTAGGAAAAGGGATAAAATTAGTACTTTCAGGGGAAAGTAGAACTAAAGGGGATAAAAATGGTACCAACCAAATGGAGCTACATACAATAATGTATGCGAGACTCTGAATGCGTATATGGAAAATATATTCGTACTTTTAGGGTGAAAAGGGATAAAATAGGTACCAACCATACGGTAGTATCCAGAATCATAAAATTCAGTGTGTACATTTCTCAGACTGTGTAGACGCTCAACGTTAAGGAATTTTTCAAAATTTGTACCTTTAGGGGAAGTCGAGACGGAAGGGGATAAAAATGGTACCTACTAAACGGAGCTGCATATGATAATGAAATTCGGCTATTCGGTATGTGTGTCTACGACTGCGAAGACACGAATATGATACAATAATGAAATTCGGTGTAGACGTCGCTGAGACGGCGTAGACACGAAAAATAAGAGATTTTTCGATATTCGTACTTTTTTGATGAAATTGGGAAAAGGGGATAAAATTAGTACTGACCAAATGACTGCAGCTAGAATCATAAATGTGCGTGTATACTTTCTTCCAACAGTGTAGACATTCAACATTAAGGATTTTTTCGTAATTTGTATATTTAGGGGGAAACGGGACAAGAGGGGAAAAATGGTATAAAACAAACGGATGCAGCTACAATAATGAATTTCGGCGTATGCATGGCTCTGACTGCGCAGACACGAGAAATAATTTTTTTTCGATATTCGTTGTTTTAGGGTGAAAATTGGGATAAAAATCATAAATTCGCACTTTAAAAAAGGATGATAAAAAGTTAGAAAACCCCAAAAAGTCCTTAGTGTAAAGTAAATGTGTTTTTATGGATATGGATGTGATTCCAGCAATTCTTCAGGCTGTGCAAGTTATACTTTCTCCTGGACCTTTACTAGTCCTGATCGGATATTTATGTTTCAAGTTATAGCCAAAATCGTGAAAATAAGGCACTTTAAAGAAATTGTTCAAAATATTTCATAGTATAGGAGGACTTAATACATAAAAATATATTTTTATTTTCGAAAATATATTTTATTTATTTTATTTATTTTTTTTATTTTATTTTTATTTTCGGGCCGAACTTTATATACCCTCCACCATGGATTGCATTCCACAGAGGTTGTCGGTTTTCGTAGAAGTGCAATAATATTACAGGGAAATATAATTTCTTTAATATAGCCAAACCAAAACAAATACAAATATTGAAAAAATAATTTTATAAATAAATATAATATTTTAATTATTTCAAACCATTATTTATTTCAAATCAAAAAATACATATTCTTATATTTATATTTTCAAAAAGCTTAAATACCATAAACATTGGTAGACAGTGGGTGTTACAGTTGGTTGTATTTCCATTCTATTTTAATTCCAAAAGTACAAATTTTGAAAATCCATTATCTCATGTACATAGTGCAAAATAACCTAACTTCATGATTCAACCAATTTTTGCCTTAAAAGAAAAATTACGAATTTGGAAAAACATTTTATTTTACGTGTATATGCAGTCAGAGGAATGTATACACCGAATTCCATGATTCCAGCTGCGCCCATTTGGTTGCTACCTTTTTTACCCCCTTGACGTTTCTACGTCAATAATTGTCTAGAATTTCATCATTCTAGCAGTAGTCGTACTATTTTTATTTCCTTTGTTTCATTGTATCCCTTGAAAGTACAAATTTCGAAAAATCCGTTTATTTTCAGAGGAATGTATACTCCAAATTGCATGACTCTAGCTGCGGTCATTTGGTTGGTACTATTTGTATCCCCTTTTTCCATTTTTACCACAAAAAGTACGAATTTCGAAAAATTCTATTTCTATTTTCCGTGTCCACGCAGTCAGAGGAATGTATACTCCAAATATCATGACTCTAGCTGCGGTCATTTGATTGGTACTATCCCCTTTTTTCATTTTAACCCCAAAAAGGTACGAATTTCGAAAAATCTGTTTATTTTAAGTGTCTACGCAATCAGAGGAATGTATACACCGAAGTTCATTATTCCAGGTGTAACCGTTGGAACCATTTTTATCCCTCCGTACCCATTGTATCCCTTGAAAGTACGAATTTGAAAAAAACCTTTTACACTCCGAATTTCATGACTCTAGCTGCGGTCATTTGGTTGGTACTATTTTTATCCCCTTTTTCTATTTTGACCCCATAAAGTACGAATTTCGAAAAATCAGTTTATTTTCCGTGTCAACACAGTCAGAGGAATGTATACTCCAAATTTCATGACTCTAGATGTGGTCATTTGATTGGTACTATTTTTATCCCCTTTTTTCATTTTAACCCCAAAAATGTACGAATTTTGAAAAATCCGTCTATTTTACTTGTCTATGCAATCAGAGGAATGAGAGCGTACCAGGTTACAAGAAAAAAAAAGTTCGCCGTACACCTTCGAATATGAAGTATTATTGAAAGGTAGTTTAAAATTTTTTTTTTATTTTTTTATGCCGAACGTAGGGGTCGCGCTTTTACATTTTTCTATATAACTTCTGCATTTATAAACGGATTTTAAAGTGTGATACATCGATGTTTTTGTCTCGACGAGGCCGATTTTTATGTCTTTGAAGTCACTGAGCTCAAGCATGATTCATGATTTTATGCGAACTTTAATTTTCTGATATTAGAGTGGTACATTAGGGTAGTAGCAACTGAGATATGATGGGTAAGTACCAGAAGGGGGTGCTTGAGCTCAATGACTTCCAAGACAAAAAAATCGGCCTCGTCGAGACAAAAACATCGATGTATCACACTTTAAAATCCGTTTATAAATGCAGAAGTTATATAGAAAAATGTAAAAGCGCGACCCCTACATTCGGCATAAAAAAATAAAAAAATTTTTTTGAAACTACCTTTCAATAATACTTCATATTCGAAGGTGTACGGCGAACTTTTTTTTTGAGGTACGCCCTAATGTACACACCCAAAATCGTGTTTCTAGCTGTTGTCGTTTAATATGTACTATTTCTATCCCTGTTTTGCCCCATTTCACCCCCTACGAATAAAAATCACTTGTTGATGCACGTTCTTGCTTTAAGGGGAATGCACATACCAAATATCAAGCAAATATAAACAGACATATTCAAAAACATGCTTAAATACGCTACAATATTAGGGATTATTGTGGGTATTTTTAGTCCTTGTTAGGGAAAATTTTTTCCCTTTGGGCCGATTTCGCCCCGTTTCAATCCCAACCGATCTACGACTATAAGACGCATTTATGGAAAATTTGAACGTTCTAGCTCCTTTCGTTTAGATGCTAGCGAGCTTTCAACAGACGGACATGGCTAGATCGTCTTAGAATTGTATGACGATCAAGAATATATATACTGTCGATATTTCAAGGCGTTACAAACAGAATGACAAAGTTAGTATACCCCCATCCTGGAGGTGGAGGGTATAAAAATAAATTATTTTATTGTTATATTTATGTAATAAACAAGAAAATTTCGAAAATTTTATTTTGGAAAATAAAATATAATAAAAAAGTTGCGTGAGAAAAGAAAACCCTTGAGCAACCGCTTACCGGTTTCAATGACTTCCATTGTTTCACTGAATGTGCGTGCCCCATATGAGACGTGTCACATCACCATGCCTCACGTACACACACGGACGGACACATACTTTTGTTTGAACTCTCCTACACACACAAATCCATAGCTCAACACATGCATCCTAGTAGCTGTGCGAAACTTTCCATTTTTTCGTTCTCTCTCCTGGTAAACACCTTCGCAAAGTTGTTGTTTTTTCTTTTTTGTTTTGTTTTGTTTGTTTTTGTAAACACTTTAATCACAAAGGACGTGTTTGTTCTGAGATGAATAAAAGTTTTGCATCAACATTTAATTATAGCAACAACACACCATTCTGCATAGTGCGGTTGAATTGAATTCAATTAATTTGTGTCGCAGGACATGTGGGTACCCGACACTTGTATGGAATATTCGCTGAATATGATGTAGATTGAAATAATGTTACGATTTGAGTAGATACGAAAAAAATCATATAGGGGATGGATTATCAAATGTTTTTTATTGTTTAATAAAGTATGGAATATACTGAAAAATATTACGATTTGAGTCGCTACGAAATGGTTCTGCCAATAGTTTGATATTATTGGATATTATCAAGTGTTTTAACTGCATTTTTATTGTTTAATAAAGGATCTCCCAAAAGCCAGGGAAGATTTTAATTCAAAAGCCAATTCAAGTCTATTCTAAGAGCCACGTAAAAGAGAAGATTCTTAAAAATTATGAAGAATTTTCGAACAAAATCATCTTCAATAATGAGATTCGCATTCATTTTGGCGGCTTCGTTAATCGTCAAAATTGTCGCATTAAGGATACATAATAAACACGCGAAATGTCTCCGCAGCATGGCGCTTTTTGGGGAGGATTTTCTCATTACTCTCACCTCACCTCATTAACAATAATACACCAGATACACGCTTTATTGCTCCTGTACAGATGATTATGGAGGTGACTTCAGCGGAAATGTTCAGCCCATCGACGCTGCAGCTCAAATTCATTATGCCTTCCATTGAATTGTTTGTTTCAGTTGAATTTTTTCAATTTGGCCGAAAGCCATATAGCTATTTAGTTAGAATTTTCTCGAAGTAAGTAAATTAACTAAGTATGAATACCATTTCTTTATTTGCCAATTCATAGGAGGTAGCTCATATTCTTGAAATAGCATCGTAAGTTTCCTCACGGAAATTCTAGCGAAGCAGTACAATTTTCTTGAGCAAACAAATCTTTAGTTTTAAACCAAAGATATGAATGAGAGAAGTCATATACAGTGTAAATATGTGGAAAATATTAAATTAAAGTATTAACTAAAATATTTTAAAATTCCTTAAACAGCTTGATACGTTTAAATATTCATGATCTCAGAGAGAAGCAATAATATTTGTAGAATGAAAAGAAAAAATTCCAAGGTTATTTAATTGTTCGAATTGTTCACTGCATCGTGAACAACCATGGCTTATTATTTGTATACGAAATGGAAGCACTGTTAATTATATTAATAAGTGAAAATTTTGTACTTTTGCATAAAAAATGTATTTCGCCTGTTTTATTTTGTTCTGTAATCTATATATATATAAATCAATGTGTGTCTGTATGTCTGTATGTTGCGTATAGCACGCCAAATCGGTGGACCGATTCTCCTGAAAATTTTACTGTATCTATCTTTCCGACTGAGGATGGTTCCTGGATAGTCTAGGTCACGATAGGACAAAGGGGGGTGGTACCTCCCACACAAAAAATATTTTAAAACTATCACAACAGGCATACCGATGGGTGGATTCGCTCTATAATTTTACTGCAGCTAACTTCTGGGCAAGGGATGGTTCCAGGATATACTAGGTCAGTATACGAAAAAGAGGCGTGGCACCGCCCACTTATGAACTGAGGATAGTTTCTGAATGGTGACTATACAATGGTCATGATACAAATGGACGTGAGACTACCCACACGAACTATATATTAAAATTATCACAAAACAAGTAACGAATAACGAATTCTCTTGAAAAATTTACTGTATCTAGCCTGTGGAAAGGGGACGTTTTCTGGCTATAATAGGGGAAGACACGACAAATGGGCATCACAAAAACTATATTTTAAAACTATAACAAAATACATTGATTCACTTCAATATTTTTTTGTAACGAAAAGAGGATGACCCTTGACTATTAAAAGGAATGCTACAAAAAGGGACTATAAAGTAACACGTGCCGATTTTGAATATAAGAGGTCATGGTATGAACAATTGGCGAGTTTCCTCATACTCGAACCAAGCAAGATGTTCCAGTAGATGGGTATCAAATTGTTTACGCTTCATATGCATTGGGCCGTGTTTATACCGTACACCGAAACAACGCAGAATGTTATTATTTGAGAATGTTATAAGTTAACGTGAGAGGAACCACTTCAGTTTAAAATTTAAGAGCAGTTGAGAGAGGCGTGTCAGAAACTGGGGGACCACATTAATGTATCATCCTCTCCAGATACGAACTTTGTTTGCGACAATATTAAGAACTTGCTCGCCATCTAACCCAACAGACCTGTGGGAAAAATTCAAAGAGGGTATGAGTGAGAACATTTTGCATCATTATCGCACCGTTACGATTCTATATCATTTGCGATTAATATTTTCAAGCTGATAAAAATTTAAGACATATTCCTAGCCATCAGCAACAAAACACTTAATCAACTTGAATTGATGGTGCCTGAACGTTCTACCGTTGACATTACTGATTGAGATTTGCTAAGAGTACGGCAATTCAATGTTGAAGACTTGCGTTTGTTTGTCGCAACAAAAAAACTCTATTAATTGCAAATTGTGGCCTTTGATAAAATTATAACTGCAGTAACAAATGACAGCGATGCACCAGGAGGAACAGTTATAACCTTTCTCATCACTTTGGTATTAGCGCACATCCGCTCTCAAAATGGGATAGCTTTAGATATTGCTTCAGCGTTGAAATTACCATGTATTATGGAATTTGTTGATTCTCCAACCTGTAATATTGCAAAAGTTCAGGCATGGCGAAAATGCTGAAAACATGCAAGCTGATTGTGTGGGATGACTGCACCATCGTACACTTCAAGATTTTAGATCAAATACACAACCATTATGTGGAACTCTTATTTTACTAGCTGGAGATTTCCGACAGACCCTTCCAGTAATTCCAAAGTCAGCACCCGCATCTCTGGCGATATGTACAAAAAATTAATCTGACCACCAATATGCGTGTATATCTGCATCACAATGACTTAGCAGCTATATTTTCGAAATATCTACTGGATGTTGGTAATGGAAAAGTATCAGTTGATGCAGTGAAAAGGAGTATTACATTTTCAAAACATGTCATTCAGGAATCAATTCAATAATTAATCGAGAAAGTCTTCCCACAAATTACCACAAACTATGGAAACAAAGAGTGGTTTTACGTCCGTGCTATATCGGCTGAAAAAAACAACGATGTTATTAATTTAAGCGACTAATGCCCAACGTCATTGATTGCTAATCAAAGTACACCACAATCACTTGAAGTTTGTGGATTGAATCTGAAAAATCCATGTTTTTCACATGCTTGCTCTCAAACCCTAAAACTTTAATTTACTTGAACAAGGTGGACAAATTGTAAATATCGTGTATCCCGATCACTCCTATTAAATACTGACTAACTTAACTAATAGACATAAAATACATTCTTAGAAATAATTACCATAATTAATTAACTCTCTAATAAATGTTTCATTTTCTTTAAAGAAACACTGAAAAAATTATTTAAATTTTCATGAAGTTTTTACATTTTAAAAATGTAACATATGAATTTAAATAAATAAGTATTAGTTTAAACTAATTTACAGAAGTAAAAATATACACAACAAAAATTGCGAGCATACAAAGTTATATACATAAGGAAGACGAAAACCCGCCGGGTACAAAAAGCTAGTCATCTATATTTTATAGAATACAAATTTATTATATCCTACACCACCACCACCGAATATTTTTAACACCAACAAATATTCGAGCTAGACCCACCTTTAAGTATTAGAATCACCCGCTGAGTCGATTAAACGATGTATGTCTGTTCGTCTGCTGTCCATCTAAAGCTTGTACGCACTCTACAGGTCGCAATTGTTGTTCGATTGTCTTGAAATGATATGAATTACACTAATACTGCTCTAAAATGTATATTTTACATCGGATCTTGATAAAATTTCGCAGATCATTTCATATTTCAACTAGAAACACCAATTATGAAAGTCAACTATATGGGTCCATGTTTTGGTATAGGCCCCATACAAATGGGACCCCAGTTTAGACTATTACTGCTCTATAACCCACATCTTACATTGAAGAAATATTTATAAACAAATGGGAAAAAGTGCAAGAATATTATAAAAGTGAATGTTGTTAATTTCAAAACTCAATCTCGGAAACTGAAGGCTTTAAATGTCTCAATTAAGTGTATTCTTGCAAAAATATTAAATTATTATAGTTTGGTGCAAGAATATTAAAAAATAATTTTAAAATGTGATTGTTCGTTAATTTAAAAAATAAATGTTTCAATTTCTGGTGTTTTTATTTCACCAAAGAAACTTGATCTTGTAAGGCAGTCGGTTACTCGTTACTATACACACTAGACTTCCTCATCACTGGTGCACAATGCGTACATTAGAGCAGCACATACTTCATACAGAGTAAACCAATATTTTACTAGCCCTTAAATTAAACTGGACATATCGTTTTACACGATGCAGCAACAATTTTGTCGAAGGACTCTGTATAACATTTTCGGATGTAATTTGGCGTTTTAAATTCAAAGAAGATATTAAACAAGTAAGGAAAGGCTAAAGTCGGGCGGGGCCGACTATGTGATACACTCCACTTTCTATCGGAATATATATCAATTCATTAAAAAAGTGAAAACGGGAAATTTTTTTATGTTTCCTAATCACAGGCTAATATGACCTGGCACAACTTATCAAAACGAGAATAATAAATGTATCGGAGCTATATCCAAATGGAATGAAGTGACTAACTTTCACAATAAGTTCTTCCAGTTGAAGTATAACATGTTATGCTCAATTTTAAGAAATTCTATGAAAATACGCGGTTTCTGGGGGAACGAAATTTGTATGAGAGCCATATGCAAATCTGAAACGATGTGACCCATTTTAGCCATAGGTGTTCCTAGTTTAAATATAAAATGTTTTGTCAATTTTGAAGAAAATCTGGTAAAATATGTAGATTCTGGAGCGGAAAAATTCAAATTGGGAGCGAAATTTGTATGGGAGCTATATATAAATCTGAACCGATCTAACACATTTTTACCACAAGTGTTTCCATTTGTATTGCGAATTTTGAAGAAAATCTGTTAAAATCTGTGGATCCTAAAGCGGAAACATTCAAAATGGGAACGAAATTTTTATGGGAGCTATATATAAATCTGAACCGATCAAACACATTTTTACCACAGGTGTTTCCAGTTACACTATAAGATGTTTTGCCAAATCTGAAGACAATCGGATACAATATGTGGTTTCTAGAGCGGAAAAAGTCAAATCTGGAGCGAAATTTGTATGGGTGCTATATATAAATCTGAACCGATCTGACCTATATTCACCATGGCTGTTTCTAGTGAAAATATAAGATGTTTTGCCAATTTGAAAGAAAATCTGTTGTAATATGTGGTATATAGAGTGAAAAGAGTCAAATCGGGAGTGAAATTCATATGGGGGCTATATCTTAATCTAAACCGATTTTCTTCAAATTAAATAGCGTTCGTCCTTGTCCCGAAAAACTTCGTTGTACAAAGATTCATTTAGTTATGTCTACAATTGCGACCTGTATCGTGATTACTCAAAAAGTGATTCTAAGTCGATCGGTATAATTAACAATGGGTCTATCTCGTTTCCTTTTGGGTGTTACAAACAAATGCACAAAGACATAATACTCTCGTGGAGTGTATAAATATCCATAAAACTATTTTGATACACTCCACGAGAGTATTATGTCTTTGTGCATTTGTTTGGACCCGATTTACTTTAAATTTGGTACAACATCTTAAAATCAACAAAAACACCTATTGTGAAAGTAGGTAAGATCGGTTCATATTTAGATATAGCCCTAACAAATGTTGTTCCCAAATGTTAAACCGATTTTGCCAAACTATATGTGTTATATTTTACATATTTCGTTCCAGGTTTCAGTATAACCCCATACAAATGTCCTTTCCGCATTAACGTTTTTTTTGTCAAACACATATATTTACAGGATACAAAAAACCTTCCCTTTTTCTCTTTTTTTACCAAATTGAACTGTATTCGGATAGAATGTGGAGTGTATCATATAGTCGGCCCGTCCGACTTTAACCTTTCCTTACTTATTTTTTTGTTGCGGAAATTGTCTAGTACAACAAGTTACTGTGTCATTCATGAAAAATAATTCATAGTATTATATTATTGAAGAAAATTGAAAAAATTGGCTAATTGATAACGTAATATTATGGAACTATTGTTTAATTTTGCTTCAACTTCATATGATGTATTTCACATTACGATCAGCTTTTGCAAAGCATAATTTTTTGGATGACCGTCATGAATCTTGACATAGCAACATTGACTAAGAATGGGACTACATCGCCAAAAGTGGTAGAAATCGAAAATCATAATAACGAAAATTGAATTGGGATATTGTCCTGGCTCAAGACCATTTTGCATCTATATTTAATAGAATGCAAATTTATTTACAAATGGCATGGAGACATTTATTACTTGGCTGTAGACTACCACGATCATATGTACTTTATTACTTGGTGTGATTTTTAAACGCAAATTCGGCAAGTGCTTTGTGCTTCTCGTTCGATTGTGAGAATCATCTCCTTATAGAGGCCGGGTTTTGATGTTGAAAAGTTGCTGCGAAGCCACTTGAAAAGACTTTTGACATGGTCGAAATCGTGATAGTCTGCAGCCAAGTAATAAATGTCACCATGCCATTTGTAAATAAATTTGCATTCTATTAAATATAGAAGCAAAATGGTCTTGAGCCAGGACAATATCCCAGTTCAAATCAAATATTGATTACAGACCAAAAAAAAATACAAACTAAAATAACAAAAATGTTCACGAGTGAATTAAATTTTTTTTCTATCATAAAACGCCATCAAGTTTCGAAATATTTTGAATATTTTATTAATTCTGTAATTAAATCCAAGCTCGAGACAATTTTTGGGGGTTTCTGTTCTTTATTTTTATCTTCTTTGAAGTACGTTATCCGGGTACTATTGAATAAGAAATATCTCGTTGATAAAGGTTAATTTCTCGGCGGCAACAACATCAAATTAATTTTCATTAGCCGGTCTAATATAGCTACACACGTACGTACCTTTACTTGCTTTTGCCCACGTTTATTGATATTTGTTGACTCTGCTGCTTGTTTCCATCACACCCATGCTCCATCCTTCATTAGCACGCCGTCAAGAGAAGCCCAAGTTTAAATGAGATATTCTAGCATTTTACTTTTTTGTTTGTATCTCTGTTCTAGTCAATATTTGTATTTATTCTGAAACATTTAAACTTTTCCTGTCACGGAGAAAAAAAGTTAATGTCAAACATTTTCGCAAAATGTATATTTATATTAGACACACACACACATACATATAGTATGTGTATATGTATATTTGTGTCACCAACAATGTCTAATTTAAATTTAATTATAATTGATGTTGTCGCAAAACTGCTCGCAATATGTCAGACCGAAATGCAATTTCATACTTAATTGGAATTACATTTAAATTTGGTCATAAACGAATATTTTTTGTAAATTTGAACAAGTATAACAGGTGTTAAGAGCGGTCCTATATAGCCTCCACACATTTTTAACCTTGAGAAGAAGTTGAGAGCAGATGTGACAATTATGTACAATAGGCCGTCCCCAACTTTGCCAAATTGGAAAAGTCCACGCTGCTATTCTAAAAATTTTAAGAAATGTTTGCTTTCGTTCACAACCTTTGGTATGCAAAGCGGACATGTAAACAAACCACAACAAAAATGTTTCAGAACAAATACAAAAGCAAAATGGTCTAATTACACAAAGTGCCCAAATCATGTAAGAGAATACTTCAGGTATGAGGTCCCGCTACTACATATCATGGAAAACCATTGGATTATGATGCCCTTGGTGCAAATGTGATGGAATCAATTCTTTCGTTTACAAATGGCAGAATCATTCGCACTTTCTTTGCTGGTCAATGCGAATAATGAGTATCCAGGCAGCACTATCAGGCTTACGTACACTATATCCGGTCCCACCTACAGTCGTGTCATGGATTTTTATCAGAATTGAGTAGCTATTACGTAGTGTTTTAAAACAACCGATTGGAACTTATCGTTTGCTTGTCAAAAAGATAAGCAACCAAATATTCTGATTACGTGAAACCCCAATGTCAGACTACGTCAAATGCACAATAAATAGCAGACGCGTAACACTATCTTATCGAATCGATTGCAAAGAGGTTTCCTGCAGGCCGAGGCGTTGCAAAACGTGATTGTCTACCAAATACGTCAACATTACGCCCAGCAACTGATTGCGTGTCATTACGCACGACACTCCAACAAACCCAAAAATATCGTTAAAGTTTAACTGACGGCGCACTGTGGTCATTATTTTGAGATAGCGGCCAAAACTCCTTTTGGTTTTTGTTCTCCGATTTTAAAGTTATTAGACTTATATGAAAGTAGACAGTAGTAAACCTCGGGTGCCAAAAAATTAGAACTCTATTTTAACTATTTCACTGAGAACAAGGTGGTCCAAAATGGGCTTTTTCAGAATTTATGATATTTTTAGTTAATTTTTAAAGTTGAAATGATCATAACTTTTTTGTTTTTCAAGATTTTTGGACGAAATAAATTTTGTGTTGTAACTTAACTTATTTCCTATCACTGGTAGAAATAATTGAAGCTCTACTGTTTGCAGAACAATTTAAATATTTTTTTAAAAAGGTCTAATTTACCGGAAATTTCCTACTTCATAGAGCACAACTCCTGTGAGTCAAGCTGAGTCAAAACACAAATTTACTATTTTGTAGTCCTAACCCTCCCCTACATTCCTATATATACATGTCCATGCATCGGGACTGCACTTTTTGAGCTACAGCAATTTTTCTGACCCAAGGTAAGATATTCGGTACAAATGCACATCATATTTTTTGAGAAGTTATTTGTATGTGAAAGTGGCTATTATGCATATATTTTGATGAAATTTTCTGTTGAAATTAGGAGAATTTGGCCCATATTTGGACCTAGTCCGCATAGAAGGGTTTATCAAAATTTTGACAAAAATGACAATAGAATCTGACAACATTCGCTTTGCTTACAAACCAAATAGAACATTAAATTCAATTTTTACCAACATTAACGACAGAACACAACGAAGAGAACATTAGAAACGAGAATGAATCACAAAAATGAAAGAGACAACAGCACTGTCACAACTTAGTGCTGTCCAGTGCACGAAACAAACGAAACGATTGACGTACATATCATCCAAAGTCATTATTATTCATTACACAGTACAACACATGATTTGCCAACTCAATTCTGAGAACAGTATGTGAAATTTCTGCATCATTCGTTTTGTCTTCTTACCTGCCGAAATATTTTTAATATCGATTTGAAGTTAGTACTATCGTATAGGGGAATTTATCACGTTTTAGGCCCTGTTGTTTGACATAGCTCGACAGCCACTAGCCCGATTTAGTTGAAATAAATCTTAAAAAATTAAGAATTACAATTCCCTTAATCTGTTCATATATTGCATATATATGCTATACAAGCAACAGTTTACAAGTTAAAAATAAGTTTCCAATAAAAAATGAAGAAAATTTTTTTTAAATTCATAAAAAATACAAAACGGAAATAAGTTTCAAGTGTAGTTACTTTTTCGCAAAGTCACATAACCTATGAGCAAAATGAGACAAAGATCATGAAAATCGATGCACGCGTTTCGCTTTTATTCGCAATTTCAAAAAATAAAAATTATCATGCAAAAAAAAAAATATTTATAAAAACTTTATGAAAATAAAATAATATGCAATTAATACGCAATAATAATATGCATAAAAACCAAATTCAGAACATTTTTCAATTATTGGCAATATCCATGCTTGCAGAAGTTGACGCTTGTGGTTCTGATGATCTTGTTTTCTTCGTAGGTTGTTCATGAAAGAATCACTTTTGATCAATTTCCGAATATCAGGTCCGTTCAGAATACCTGTTTTAAATACATTTGCGAATAATGACGACCCCTAAATGTGCGTTGAATTTCTGTAAAAAACAGGTAGCCAACTGAAAAACCCATAGTAAGCAAAGTAACTTTTAATTATTTGGGTTTTTCACATTTAGGGGTGGTCATTATTCGGAAAATTTAAACCTCACACATGGTGAAACAGGTATATAGCGACGGTAAAAAATATGCACCCATTTACAAGTACCTGTCAGTAAAATAGTGAACAATACACAGTATAAATAGGTGTGCATTGATCGATTTTACTCATTCAACAAGTGTCGACGAACGCGAAAAGTACAAGTCAATATTTTGAAAGTGCAGTTTTTAATAGTGAATCATATAATTATATATAATTATTGTTTAAACAATGGCTAAATTCAGTTATAGTGTTCTATCTGATATATATTTTGAACGGAAAGATGAAAACGATATTATTTTACATATAATGAATAATCCATTCTTCAAAATATCCGACAAACAAGAAATTAAAATTCATAAGTTAAAAATAAAAAACTTTTTAAATACTTTAAGAAAACGGTACAATCAATGTTCCAGAAACAAGAAATTGTTTTACTCACGCAACGAAGAATGGCTAAGAAATAAACTTATTTTTGAAAAGCCATCAGTAACTACCACGGAAACTGGAAAAGGTGGTCGACCAGCAAAGCCAATTGATAATTGTAGTGAAAGATCACGAAGATGCAAGCTTAAACATATCAATGAAGAAGTTTGTTGTAGCATCATAAAGGATTCATTTCTGCATCAAATTCAACCATCGAAAACTAAAAAGAGTAAAATTGCTATCATTGAGAAAATAGTGGAAGCAAGCCCCAGACGCACAAAAAGGATTTTAGAAAGTATGCCGACACCAACTGAAGGAAATAAATTTACTCCAGAAGAAGCACTTGCACTATTTTTGGATTTGAAAATGACTAAAAACCAATATACAGAATTGCGGAAGCGAACCAATGAAAAAAATTGTGGAATTTTTCCATCATATCGAGATTTAGTTTCTGCCAAAAAAGATTGCTTACCTTCACCAACTGCTATTAGTGTAACTTCAAGTTCAGCAGAAATAAAATTGCAGGATCTTCTTGAACACACTGCAGAACGATTATTAAAGACATTTGATGCTGACTATTTAAACAAGTTTAAAAATTGCAGCATGACTTTAATTTCTAAATGGGGATGTGATGGGTCCTCTGGCCAGAAACAATACAAACAATGTAATGCGGAAAATTCATCAGATGCCAATTTATGATTCATGATTTCTTTCGTTCCATTACGTTTAACAAAAACTTATATTGGTTCAGAGCCGTCAACTAGTAGAGCTGCAGAGATAGATGTATGGAAGAATGAAATTCCCTCGTCAACAAAATTTTGTAGACCAATAAAGTTTGCTTACAAAAAAGAAACTAAAGATGTCATAACTGAAGAAGTTGGCAAAATAAGAGATGAAATTAAGGAACTTCAACCAGTGATATTTGAATTTAAAGACCAATGCATCGAAGTTAAATTTAAAATGTCACTTACAATGATCGATGGAAAAGTTGCACAAGCTTTAACCGAAACAAAGTCTTCGTCAAGCTGCACCATATGCCAAAAAACATCAAGTCAATTGAGCCAACCACCAACACAAGACGATAGTTTTAATGAAACATATGAATTTGGAATGTCACCTCTTCATGCTAGAATTTATGGAGCATATTCTTAAATTGGGATACGATTTGGAATTTGGCCCGTTAGGCGAAACAGTGAGAAACAACAAAGAAAATTTGGAAAAAAGAAAGCAAAAAAAAAAAAGATATTCAAGAAAAATACCGTGAGATAGGCCTTATAATTGACCAGCCAAAGCAAGGAGAAGGAAATTCTAATGATGGAAACACAGCAAGGAGATTTTTTCCGATCCAGAAACTGCAGCTTCTATAACTGGAGTAGATTATGATTTAATACGACGATTCCAAATCATATTAGAAGTTATAGCATGTACCAAAAAGATAGATGCAAAAAAATTTGGTCAGTATGCTAATGAGACAGCAACCCTTTATAACCAAAAATATTCTTGGAGACATATGCCAACCACAGTTCACAAAATTTTGTTCCATGGGGAACAAATAATTCAGCACAATATGCTTCCAATTGGAGATCTCTCAGAAGAAGCGCTAGAAAAAAGGAACAAAGACTACAGATTCTTTCGCGAGCACAATACAAGAAAAATTTCCAGATATTTTACTAATGAAGATCTTATTAATATTTTGTTGTGCACATCAGACCCATATATGTCCAGTATTCGACAAAAATGGAAATCAACCTCATTAGAGTTAGATGAAGAAGCTAAACAAATACTGCAAAATGAAAATCAAAGCTATTTGGAAGAAATTTTTACTAATATTGTTTAATTAACACTAGTTTAAAGATTATAATTTGTTTCTAATTTTAGTATAAATTTTTATTAATACATTTAAATAAAATATATGTGCACTTTAAATCAATAGTAAAAGTTTACTTAAAATTTTATCGATGTTGTGTTCTGTATAAAATATATCCAAATGGTATTGATGTTGTTGGAAATTTCAGTGTTATTTTTCAGTTTAATACTCACAAGAATTAGCTTTCTTCCACAAAAAAAAACCTTTGGCCCCTGTGAATATTGAGACTAAATAAATGTCAGGGGCCAAATGTTGGCATTTTCTGACCAAAATTAAGTTTAGGAATAATAAATAAGTATTGGTTGTAAAATACGATTGAAGAAAATAAGAAATTATAAAAAATATACCTATTTAAAATGTCAAAATATTCAACTTTTACATGGAAACTCAACAAAAAATTAAAATGCATTTTTAACTCCACATTACTTACGTTCCTATCAGTCGATTTTTACGTTTGAACAAATTGAAGCTTAAAGTCTCTCCTATTGAACAAAACAATTTGCGTAAAAAAATACCAATCCGGCTAAAAGTTATAGAGTTTTGATCGCTATCTCGCGAAATGACCACTGTGCGGCGACTGCATTGATGTCAAAACAGAACGTATCTCTTTGTAAAGGGTGTTCGAAAATGCACGCAAAATAATTTTGATCATTCTCAAATTTGTACTTTTAAGTGTGTATGTGTATGTTCTTTAGGGGTGGGAAAAAGAGAGATATAAACTGTATCAAAAAATGCCCTTCAATTCGTTTTTTTTTCAATTGAAAGTAAACACATTGGGCTACTTCCATAGAAAAATCAATTAAAATCTAAACGGACATAAATTAGTAGATTAAAAAATGTCACCATGCCATTTGCAAATAAATTTGCATTCTATTAAATATAGAAGCAAAATGGTCTTGAGCCAGGACAATATCCCAGTTCAAATCAAGTATTGATTACAGACCAAAAAATGCAAACGAAAAAACTAAAATAAATATATTATTTTTTGTAATTTTTTACTTAAAAAAAATATTTTTTGAATTAAATTAATTTTTATAAATCCATAAGGAAATACATATATCACAAACGTATCTTCGGGATTCAAAATAGCTTAGCTGTGCCAGAAGTTATGGAATATAGAAAACAGTAGCCTCTATCGCTCACGCTGAGGTCTATGCCGTTAATGTGCCGAAATAACTCATCCTTTTCCTCTTGAATTGTTGCTGGCTTATCGACGTACACCTTTTCTTTAAAATAACCTCAAAGAAAGAAGACCAACGGTGTCAAATCACATGATCTTGGCCAATTGACATCACCACCACGTGAGATAACACGACATTTGATTGTCGCGCAAAAGAGCCATTGTTTCGTTATATGTGTTGCAAGTGGCACCGTCCTGTTGAATCCACATATCGTCCATATCCATATCTTCCAATTCGGGCCATAAAAAGTTCGTTATCATCTCACGATAGCGAAGACCATTCACTGTAACTGCCTGACCGGCCTAATTTTGGAAAAAATATGGCCCGATGATGCCTCCAGCCCATAAACCGCACCAAACAGTCACTCTTTTGAGGGTGCATTGGTTTTTCGACAATCACTCTTGTATTAGCATTCGCCCAAATGCGGCAATTCTGCTAATTGACGAATCTAGGTGAAAATGTGCCTCATCACTGAAGATGATTTTCTTCCAAAATTGATCATCCATTGTTGCCATTTCTTGCCAAAATTCTGACCTTGAGTCAATTTCAACTTGTAAGCGTGTAAATGCAAGTCTTTAAGAATAATGTGTGAGAGGTGCAATTGTTGGGCACGACGACGAGTTGGGGTGGACGGCTCTTCAGCCACACTATCCCGTAACAGCAGCAATATTTTCTGCAGTACGAGCTGCACGAGCATGCACTGTTTGTGTTTTCACATCACCTACAGAACCGGTTTGCTCATATTTTTGCACAATGACCCGGTCACACATTTCGGCCGTAACGGCCGCTATTTCGCGTTTAATGTTGGCTCTGAGTTCTGCCAACGTCGGCGACTTGTTGCCATAGAACAAGGATATGATGTAGCCACAAAGAAAAAAGTCTAGAGGCGTGAAATCGCACGAACGAGGCGGCCAATGGACTGGTTCATTTCTCTCACCTAACTTACTCTTGAATAAATCGATTTTAACGTGTTCTGTGTGACTTGTGTCACCGTCCTGTTGAAGCCACATGTCGTCCAAGTCTATGTTTTCCAATTCGCAATTCACAGTAACGTGCCGATCGTTATTGTCGACGATAAAATATGGCCAAATGTCGCCGCCGCCATGCAAACCGCACCAAACAGTTATTTTTTGTGGATGAAGTGGTGATTCATGAAGTACATGTGGATTTTCACCAAACCAAAAACGCATATTTTGCTTATTGACGAACCTATTGAGCCAAAATGAGCTTCGTCACTGGCGTATCTTCTCCAGAGCCCAGTCGGAGAACGTACGTCGCGTCAAATGGTTCATCGGCTTCAATTATTGAGTCAGCTTGCGGTCACCGACACCGAATTTCGGTAGTACATTTTTATACCCTCCACCTCCAGGATGGGGATATACTAACTTTGTCATTCCGTTTGTAACACCTTGAAATATCGACCTGAGACCTTATAAAGTATATATATATTCTTGATCGTCATAAAATTCTAAGACAATCTAGCCATGTCAGTCCGTCCGTCTGTTGAAAGCACGCTAGCATCTAAACGAAAGGAGCTAGGACGTCCAAATTTTCCATAAATGCGTAGATCGGTTGGGATTGAAACGGGGTGAAATCGGCCCAAAGATAATATTTTAGCTTATTTAAGCATGTTTATACACTCCACGAGAGTATTATGTCATTGTGCATTTGTTTGCAACACCCAAGAGTAAGGGAGATGTACCCATTGTTAATTATACCGATCGACTTAGAACCACTTTTTGAATCGATTTAGCAATGTCCGTCTGTCTGTCTGTCCATCTATTCTTGTAATCACGATACATGTCGCAATTGTAGACATAACTAAATTAAAGTTTGCACAACGAATCTGTTCGGGACAAGGACGAACGTTATTTAATTTGAAGAAAATCGGTTTAGATTTAGGTGTAGCCCCCATACACATTTCACTCCCGATTTGACTCTTTCCACTCTAGATGCCACAAATTACAACAGATTTTCTTCAAAATTGACAAAATATGTTATATTTCAAATGGGAACACCTATGGTGACAAAAGATCAGATCGGTTCAGATTTATATATAGCTCCCATACAAATTTCGCTTCCGCTCTAGAAACCACATATTGATTCAGATTGTCTTCAGATTTGGCAAAACATCTTATAAAGGGTGTTTTTTATTGGGGTATAGAACTTTAAGTTGGCATCACTTTTTTAACTGGCGGCCATTTTGTCAGCTGTCAAGTGATTAATATTTAGTTTGGTTTGCCATATCCTCATGAACAGGTTGACAAAAGAACAACGCTTGCAAATCGTGCAAATTTATTTCGAAAGTAATGGTTCAGTTCGCGAAGTTCACCGCAAGCTCCGTCCATATGGTCGACATAATCGTCCATCAGATCAATTAATTCGGTTAACCATGGAACGTTTTCGCACTACGTTTACTCTATGTGATAATACGCATCCGCAGAGACGTCGAACAGTGCGCACCGAAGAAACAATTGCCGCTGTAGAGCAAAGTGTTGAAGAGGACCCGAATGAATCGATTTGCCACCGTGCACAGCAATTGGAGTGGTTGAAAATTGGACCTGTAGAATTGGCTATATTCGAGCCAGCCGCGGCGGCCACATGCCCGAAATCATATTTAAACATATAGCTCCCACACAAATTTCGATCCTGGATTGACTTTTCTCCCCCAGAAACCATGTATTTTCACCGAATTTCTTCAAGATGAGCATAACACGTTTTCTTGAACTGAAAGAACCTATTGTTCATTCCATGTTTGGATATAGTCCCTTTACAAATATTCTTCTCGATTTGACAAATTGAATCAGGTCATGTCAGCCTATGATTAGGAAACGTACAAAAATCCTTCCCGTTTTCAGTTTTTACCGAATTGAATTGTATTCTGATAGAAAGTGGAGTGTATTATATAGTCGGCTCCGCCCGACTTTAGCCTTGTTTAGCCTTTACTTGTTTTTGAATATGTCTGTTTATATTTGCTTGATATTTGGTATGCGCATTCCCCTTGTAGTAAAAACGTGCAGCATAAAGTCATTCTTATTTGTAGGGGGTGAAATGGGACAAAAAGGGATATAAATGGTACATATTAAAAGACAACAGCTAGAAACACGAAATTCGGTGTGTACATTCCTCTAATTGAGTGGATACATAATATAAAAGTATTTTTCAAATTCGTAGTTTTAGGGGGTAAAATGGGAATAGAGGGATAAAAATGGTATCGGCGTTTTTACTTGTTTTTTGTTCTAATAGTTGACATTCTAACGATTAAAATTTGCAGAAAATCTTTCGATTTTTTATACTTTTTTCGTGACAGCAAACAACGATTTTTTGCTAAAAAATATTTTTTATCATTTTTTTAATGACTAAACCACATGAACGTACGGAAATTCAAAATTTAGCTCTCACATTTATATTGTAATTATTAGGTGCCATTAATAACACAATGCAACAATAATTTTATCGAAGGGCCATGTATTTTAATAAAAAAGGATTTTTTCTACGAAATTTGTACTATTTATTAGGCGAATTAGGAGGCGAATGCGGATAAAAATGGTACCAACCTACCGGCTGTAGCTATAATAGGTATATACAATTCTTTATATTCTTTATGTTTTTTCGTTCCACCAACGCGTTTTTTTATTTAGATTACTTCTATGTGTCAACAAAAACAGTGAAATCCTGATGAATGATGCGAGTGATGTAAACGGTGTCCATTTAAATATTTTACAGCGTCATCTGTGACATTTACATCCAGTATACGTACGTCACATTGAGAATACCCTCACTGCACTTTACGACTAATAAAATTAATTAGCATAACCTTTCAAAAAAAGAACACAAAAAGAATCCCCGGAACTCTTTCTCAAGTTTCAACTTTGACTAAGGACATTGGCCATATTTCGCATTCACACCCAATTTAAGGTCATTAAGCTTTGTGACATAGGGTTTTAAAAGCAAAATAGTATTATAGTCAAAAATTGTGAACAAGTCACGCAACTGTCGCAACGTCCGTCCATTCGTCCGTACGTCAAAGTTCACGGTCATCGCTGACAATTGTGATGGCAATATTTGAGCTGAAAGTGCTAAATGTCAGCTAGCAGCGTTCGCTGATTGAGTTAACAAACTCTGCGACATGCCACAAAATAACATTTGTTTTAGCCAAAGGCAATCAATCGGTCGGTCGGTCTGATGTTCGATTGAAAAAGCAAACAATTCCGCGAAAATACAAAAAAAAAACAGCGCAATGACAAATTGTTAGCCTTATGGATTTCAGTGCCGTGTTCCGCGGCATTTCGGAGAGAACATTCATATCGACGCGCGCGCCATGTGAAATGCCAAGGGACGTAACTAACAATTGAAGATGGGGATTTTTTGAAAGAAAAGAAGAAAGAAAGGAATTTTTCCAATTCAATTTTTTCTTTTTACCTATAAACAATGCTTAATGTTTATATGTAAATGTGTCTTGTTGCTTTTCCAACATGGCTGTTACGTTCATTTGGTTTTTGGCAGTATGGCTGTACAACCATTCTGATGATGATGATTAAAATAATGATGAGAAGTACATGGCTGAGGATGGTCATGACGATGGTGATGGCGATCATCGTGTGTTTCTTTTTTGAAATATGTGCAATTTCAGCATGACACGTTTTTGCTCTTAAATGTTATTTTTGTGTGTGTGTTTATACACATGTTTACTCGCATACAAACACATGTACATCGCATTGGCTCTCCATGAGTCCTGATTGGATTCCTCACGTTCTTGCATTCAGACATACCGATATAACCTCCAACACACACACATACATACGCAGACACAAACATCCAGCATATATCAAATTAAATGGGATTTTTCGGTATTTAGCCATAGTTTGCACTGGAGGTATCTAAGCTTAATGGCCACACACACGCATTCATCTACAATTAGGATGAAAGCTCACAATTAATGTCGGCCAAAGTAAACAAGGCATTGGGGAAAACATCGGAATCGTGATTGAAATCACATTTTTCCACAGAAAAATCATTTAACACTGTGCAGAGTAGACTCCGTCGGAGATCAAATGAGTTTAATGACATTCCAGCGATTGCATTCTTGGAATTGAGTAGGAAATTCCTGCAGAAACTAAAAATGTTGCTTAGCTCAGACGGAATGAATGCCGGCAAAATGCCTATGAAACACTTTTAAACGAATCAGTTTTTAATCATAGATTTTTTGCTTTTTAAGGATGTTCTATTGAACAGCAGCAACCACGAATTGGGTGGATGGTGGGTTTGTTGAGGGCGCACTGTGGCATAAAATCAATAAAATACGAAATTAAAAATTTGAGATTTTAAAGAGCGATGTTCCGAGACAGACATTTGAGCTGAATTATTTTAATAACTATTTCACATATATTTATTGATAAGTGGTGGAAAAAATACGAATCACTTTATGGTGCACGTTTTGGCTAGGAATGCGCATAAAATAAATACTTTAAACATTATGGTATTTTCAGTTCTTGTGAGAGAAAAATTTTCCCTTTGGGCCGATTTCGTTCTTTTGCCGAACGTCCAAATACACAATTTGGACGTTCCTTTCATTTAGATGCTGGCGTGCTTTCAACAGACGGACACACGGACGTATGGACATGGCTATAACGTCCTAGAATTTTATGACGATCAATAATATATACACTTTACATTGTCTCAGGTCGATACTTCAAGGTGTTACAAACTAGGGTTTGCATCCCGGGATTTCCCGCGGGATAATTCCAGGGAATTCGCACATTTTTCATTTTCCGTATCCCGGGAAATTCGTACGGGAATTCAGTAGAAAATTTTACTTATTTCTCGCATATTTTTTTCCATCATTTCCCCACAAAAAAATTAAAAATGTTGTATAAAAATTTAGATAACAAAGCTTTTAATCAGATATGTCAGATATTGCAGTTGGATGACAAAATATTTTTAAGCTGCGTTCGAATGTAGGCCCAAAATCCACTTTTTCGGATTTTTCCTGTCAAGCTCCATATGAAAAAATTAAAATCCAGGAAAAATAGATTTTGGGCGTGTATCCGAACGCCAAAAATAAAGAATTTAAAGTTTTTGAAGCGACAGGACAATGAAGAAACATTTCATTTAATGCTATACTCACTATTAATGTGGACGATCGTTCTCCGTCGCGTACATTTTTCAATAAAATAAGAAATACCTGATCTTTAATTAATTTTGAAACTTGAAAATATGTTTAAATTGATCTCACATTGCGTTTTATTATATGAATTCTGTAACAGGTTTGTTGTGAAATATATATTTATTTTACTTTACTAAAATGTGAGTATTTCATTGAAAGAAAAAAGCTTAACTCATGGTAAACAGTATGTTGACGATTTCCCGTGCTGTCCCGGGATCCCGGGAAATTGAAAAAATAATTCCCGTTTCCCGGGAAGTAAAAAGTACGGGAAAATGCAAACCCTACTACACACGGAATGACAAACTTGGTGGAGGGTATAAAAATTACTAGGGTTAAAATTCGTCCATGTTTTTTTGGAAATATTTTCGACAAAAACTATTGGCATTTCGGTAGAACACGGTAAACAAAAAATACAAATTGAATATTTTTGCAATATATTAATTTTCGCATGACATATTTGATTTGTAATTTTCTCGCGATCTATCCAACGGATCAGACTGATTTTTAGCATGTCAGTAGCGAAAAAACAAAAACGTGATCAAATATCAAGTCATAGATTCCAGGCACCAGTATAGATGTATGAAGGATTTAATATTACCTAGGATAGAGATAATTTAGTGGGAGGTACAAGAAAAGGCGTGGCTAAAACATAACTATTTTTATACACTTCGTGGACTAGGGTAGTATAAGTTAGTTTCGCGCCAAATGTTTGTAACACTAAGAAATAATCGAGCTAGACCCACCTTTAAGTATACTGATCGGCTTTGAATCACCAGCTGAGTCGATTTAACGATGTCTGTCTGTTCGTCCGTCCGTCTGTCGTCCATCTAAGCTTGTTCGTACTCTACAGGTGGCAATTGTTGTCCGATTGTCATGAAACTTGGAAGAAGCTATTTTTCCTGGCCAAGGACCATCGGTATTGAATTTGGAGAAAATCGGTTCAGATTTAAATATAGCCCCCATACAAATGTCGCTCCCGATTTGACTTTTTCCGCCCTATGAAGCACATATAGTACCCGATTTTCTTCAAATTTGGCTTAACACCTTATAATCAAACTAGAAATACTTGTGGCGAAAGCGGGTTAGATTGGTTCAGATTTAGATATAGCCCCCATACAAATGTCGCTCCCGATTTGACTTTTTCCGCTTTAGAAACCACATATTGTACCCGATATTCTTTAAAATTGGCACAACATTTTATAATCGAACTGGAAACACCTATGTTGAAAGTGGATATGATCGGTTCCGATTTAGATATAGCCCCCATACAAAAGTCGCCCCGATTTGACTTTTTCCGCTCTAAAATCCACATATTGTACCTGATTTTCTTTAAAATTGGCACACCATCTTATAATCCAACTAGAAACACCTGTGCAGAAATTGGGTAAGATCGGTTCAGATTTAGGCATAGCCCCCATACAAATGTAGCTCCCGATTTGACTTTTTCCGCTCTAAAATCCACTTATTGTACCCGTTTTTCTTTAAAATTGGCACAACATCTTAAAATCCAACTAAAGAAGCCTATGGTGAAAGTGGGTAAGATCGGTTCAGATTTAGATATATCCCTCATACCAATGTCCCGAATATTTAACCGATTTTGGCCAAACTTTACATATTGTATTTCATCAATAAACATACATGATGAAAGAGGGCCACGTCGTTCCAAGTTTCAATATATTCCCATACAAATGTCGTTTCCGATTTAACATTTTTTGCCAAACACATACATTTACAGGATGCTAAAATCCTTCCCGATTTCACTTTTTTACCGAATCGAATTGTAATAAGATAGAAAGTCCGTCGGTCTTTAGCCCTTCCTTACTTGTTTGAGAGATTCCCATATGTCCATACTTTGGTATAAGCCAAATGGGGCTCTATTCTGATCTATTACAGCTCTAGAAACTACATCTTACATCGTATCATCATCAATCATGATCATCAGATCATGATATTTTTCAACTATGAATACCTACCGTGAATGAGAAATATATAGGCCCATGTTTTGGACCAGGCCCAAAAATGTTGTTATAGGCCATCTTTTGAAATATCGGTTCGATTCATCCTATTACTACTGTATAATTTGTATTTGTCTGATAATTGGATCAATTACCATATTATTAACCATATTCGTTAAATATGACTAAATATGAATTTATAGTAACTGTATAATTTATATGAACTACATAAAATTGCTCCCATGAAATACCTGGGTTTAGTAATCAAAGCGAGGTATATGTACAGGGAGCGGTGTAGGGTATTATATAGTCGGCCCCGCCCGACTTTAGCCTTTCAGTACTTGTTTAGGTTTAAAGTAATTATAAAAATTTCAAATATCAAATTGCAAATGATTTTGTCTACCCGAATGGATGTTATGTCGGTTTTATTGTAACCCAAGTTTATGCCAGTTTGTATGGGAGGTACTAGAAGTGGTGTGGGAATATCTCCCATATTCCATGCGAATGTTACTTCTATAAAAGCATTGCTAAATATCAAATTTTACAGTATTACGATCATCTGTATAGAAGTTGTAACAGCTTTAATTTTACGTAGATTAGGGTGATTTGTGTGGGAGGTTCTAGAATGGGCGTGGCAAAACTCGCCATACTTAGTACACTTAAATTGATTATAAAACAAGTAAGGAAAGGCTAAAGTCGGGCGGGGCCGACGGGAAGGATTTTTGTAGCCTGTAAATTTATGCGTTTGACAAAAAATGTTAAATCGGAAAGGACATTTGTATGGGGGTATATTGAAATCTGGAACGAAATAAGTGAAATATAATATGTACAGTTTGGCCAAAATCGGTTAAACATTTGGGAGCAACATTTGTATTTGCGCTATAACTAAATCTGCACCGATCTTAGCCACTTTCACCATAGGTTTTTTACTTGGATTATAAGCTGTTGTGCCAAATTTAAAGAAAATCGAGTACAATATGTGGTTTCTAAAGCGGCAAAAGTCAAATCGGGATCCACATTTGCATAGGGGCTATGTCTAAATCTGAACCGATCTTAACCAATTTTGCATAGATGTTTCTAGTTGGATTATAAGATGTTGTGCCAAATTTAAAGAAAATCGGGTACAATACGTCGTTGCTAGAGCGGAAAATGTCAAATCGGGAGCGACATTTGTATGGGGGCTATATCTAAATCTGAACCGATTTGCCTCAAATTAAATAGCGATCGTCCTTGATCCACAAAACTTATTTGTGCCAATTTTTGTTAAGATCGGACTATAATTGCGACCTATAATTTGATTACAACAATAGATGGACAGACAGACAGACGGACATTGCTAAATCGACTCAGAAAGTGATTCTAAGTCGATCGGTATACTTAACAATGGGTCTATCTCGCTTCCTTTTGGGTGTTACAAAACAAATGCACAAAGACATAATACTCTCGTGGAGTGTATAAAAATTGAAAAAATATACCATATTTTTTCAATATCGTTTTCGAGTTTAGAAAACCAAAATACACCAGAAAATGTTATACATGACCATTCGTCAAAAGATATACTGTAAGATGGCTTGAAAAAAATTGTATATGTTCTGCGCTAAAATTAATCATTATCCCAAAGTATTTCGGCATTATCACTATTCATTAGTGAGTTAGCCAGCTTTTTAAGATTTTATCGATATCTTTATAAAATATGTTATAACTTCCATTTTGATTTTTTAAGTTCCTTTTATGGCTGAAACTTTTTTATTTTTGGTCCTCAAGTGGTTAAATTCGAACTATTAAAATTTTATTAATTTTATATTGTCCTAGAAGCAATTTTCTGGAAATACGAGAAATAATTATATTTGCATCTCCTACCACAAAAAAGTTACAACATTTTTAAAATTACTTTACGAAAAAAATATTTGTTTTCGATCCACCAGTCTAGTGTCTAAAATGTTATATGTTTTAAAAAACGGGAAATGCAGCTTCATTCGACATATAGAAAATCACTTATTTGGAAAATTTCATCAACATCGGACAACATAAGCAAAATCTCTGTTCCGTTTCACATGCATGGAATTAACCATTAACTTCTAATGCCTAAATCTCGATTCAAAGAACTTCATATTTAAGAAATTCCAGTCAATAGAATCTTCCCATGTGAAAATCCTGTTCGTTTCTTTCATCCAAAGCCCATTGCCATAAAAAGCAAATCCATCACAGACTGTAATTGACTCATGCCGTGTGGCAATACTTCCTCAAAAGGTCTGCTGTGCGACCAATCGCAATCCCACGTGTAGTAGTTTATTTCATTATCTTCCGGCAATCACTACCCACTGGCCACAACTAGTCTCGTGGACACGAATGTGTCCACTGTCCGAGTGAATAGTAAAAATCCTGAACAACATGGACCGCAATCCTCTGATTATGTATGCAAATGGAAATGAACTTTGTGAAAGCAGTTGAAATCACGAACCATTACTTACCTGTAATTACATGTTCGCATTGGAGAGCACAAAACTCATTTAGGTATTGGTCATGGTAGTGTGTTGTGTCCACATGATCCATAGCCAACCGTTGATTCATCATTACGTTGATGGATTTGCAAAATGTTTCGTAAACACCGGATGAATGCGAACCTGTTGTTGTCCGTTGGCTGGTGGAGGTGTGTTGCAGTTGTCCTAAACGAGAAAATAAATGATAAGCTGAGATTAATTTGATCCGATATATGTCTGGGTTATTTTTGTTTTCTTCTTCTCTATTCAATAAAAAGTGTTGTCTGTCACTTGTGTGTGGAGTCGGGGAAGGACTTTTTATTTAATTAGCTATCGTTTATGTCACAGTATGTGTCCGGGACAGACGTTTGAGTTGGATCCTCTTAATGAATATTTTACATTGTAATGGAAAAATTATTTATTGATAAGTGGAGGGGGGGGGGAATAAAATGGTTATTTGAAATACATCTACTAATCAATATTAATTGAATAGTCGAAAACAAATTACTTTCGATAATTGATGACACTATGCAACACAATTATCATCCCGGCCACTTTCATATCCTGCCACTACTTATACCCTACGTCACTCCGTGTAATAGTATAGTTTGAAGCCAAATATTTGTAATACCAATAAATAATCGAACTGAACCCACGATGTAGAATCACCAGTTGAGTCGATTTAACGATATCGATATTTGTGTCTTTGGATTTGAATGTCATCTGTCATATAAATTTGGAGAAAACAATTTTTTTATAAATCCATTTTTTTTTAATTTTTCTGATTTGGCTATCTACTCACACGTTAATTTGTGACTGCAAGAGTGGCTATGAACATAAAAATAATATTAATAATATATTATTTAAATACTGAAAATTCAAGCTCGAGGACAATTTTGGTTTTTTGTTGTGTTCTTTATTTTTAACCAACATTTCGTCCTTCTTAGAAGAACATCATCAGGGTTTAAAGTAACAAATCAAAAAAACAACACTACACGTATTAAATCTACGTCTCGTTCCGTCGCTTATTGGATTCTTACTGACGAAATATTGGTTAAAAATAAAGAACACAACAAAAAACCAAAATTGGTCTCGAGCTTGAAATTTCAATATTTAAATAATAAATTAAATATATATCAAAAAATCACATTTAAACTTATAAATAATATAGTTCAAAAATGGAGCAGCATACGCTGCTACTATACGCCCTACTGTATAAGGTTCTTAGTTGTTACGCCCTTCATCATAGGATGGTGGTTTTATTTGACATTCCGTTTTCTGATTTGGCTATCTACTCTACTATCTATCTACCCTCCAAAATTGCTAATTTTTCAATATAACAAATTTTATTTATAAAAAATTTCAAATCGCAAAGCACCGATTATAAAATGTTTCCCAGCAAAAAGAGAGCATTTGAAGAAGTGTAATAGATGCTAATCTTGTGTTGCGACCATTGGTATCTTCACTAATGAATTTAACATGGAGTCGTTATAGGAGGGATGTGCTTTAGTTTGGGAGACTTAAAAGTTATTTTTCAGTAGTGGCAAATGATAATTTTTTTACTACTTTCTTTTTTAAAAAATCCGATGCTAACTTGGGTAGAAAAGTGGACCTTTTGGTTGCTACTACGGCACTCTGACCATCGCAACTATTCTCTGTTGTGAGTGTTGAATAACTGAAGCAAACCACTTTTTAGATGTAGTTGTCAATGGAAAACTTAGCATAATATTTGGGCAATATAAACTAATATATAATGGCGAAAATATTAAATTTGTATTAAAATATTTTCCTCACTTTGGGTATTTTGTAGAAAATAATGGAAACACTTCTCAGCTATTATTTTCGAAAACGTCTTTTCTACATAATTTCAAAATAATATCATTTTGATGTCTCAGTTTCTGTAGAATATGAATTTGTTTATTCAAAAAAAAATACTTTTTGTGAATTTTTTAGCAGTACGAGTAATGAAGCACAAAAAGTGACTCGCTACTAATTGCCTGTTGCATATTATTAATAAAAAGTGTATTTTTGTGTTTCATAATTTGAATAAGAATTGCCCCTCCCAGAAAAAACGTCGCATGCCATGGAAGACAAAATACACAACAATATATAGGGTGGATCATGTAACATTTTAAATTTGAACTAACGATTACATTGACTTTGAAAGTCATTTTTAATTTCACATTTGCACAATGGGACGCTATACGCTCCAATAAAATTGGGAAATATTAAAAACTTGCCTCCAAAGTAGCGAGTCTTTAACGCAAACTGTAAGAAATTTACATGGACAATTTTCGAGACGAGATCTGCCTTCAGTTCAGCCTTCATGAAGCTCATTTTCAGCTCGGAGGCTATGTCAATAAGCGAAATTGCCGCATATGGGTCCATGCCGCGTGACCATTGAGAAACCAGTGCATCCACAAGGAGTCACTGTTTGGTGTGGATTTTGGGCTGCCGGCATCATTGTGACATGTACTGAAAAATTGGATTGATCGGGTGAGGTACTACCACGCCAGTCGTGGTAGTCATGTGAATGGTATTGTGTTCCATTATTAAATGACAAAGTTCAATTTTCCTTTTATAACCGATTCTTATTTAAAATATTTAATGGGCCACCCTATATAACCTGCTTAAAAGTAATATGTGTTACATTTGCTTGAGATTGACTTTCATTTTTTTCTTGTATTTCAAAAGACTTAACCGTTGGTAGTCCTTAATAGGACAATATCCTAATTCAAATCAAGTACAGACCGAAATAAAACAAACGAAAAATGAAGAGAAATTAATTTAGTTAGATAATCAATTTGTGAAACGCTAAGCATCGATTATAAAAGTACTTATTGAAATTTATTCAAGGCCATAGCTGCTAACTTTAAATTTTTTCTTCTGATCCTCGGTCGAAATTAAGGAGTGGCAGTCATTCTTCTAAAAAAAATCAATATCAAAGCAATAACACTGTGTAGTACACTCCATGTTGGAGGGTATATATGATTCGATTAGACCGAACTTTACGCACTATTTACTTGGTTTTACGTCTTAGGCAAATATCTGTGAAATAATAATCTCTTTGGACGAAATTAAAGTTGATAATTGCGTCACGAAAATTTTGGTTCAAATCGGCTGATATTTCGGGAAGTTAAAACCTTTTGAATTGGAGTCATTTGACTTATCTGACGTATAGCCAACATTTCATTTGGAATTGGAACTTATTGCAAGACAAGTTTTTAAATGATCAAATTTTTGAAAAGTAGGTAAATGTATTTTTTTATAGATTTCCGACAAATAATGCAAATTTTAAAAACTGATGTACAATTTTTTAAAACTGTTGAGTTGGATGACTATGAGAAGTCTGCTAAATATTCCTTTTGGAACAGATAGAATGCGCTGAATAGAAAATATTGGGAAGGTTTCCAGGTTTACGTTTTTTGAAAAAAAAAAAAACAATATTTGCATTGCAAAAATTCAACAAAGTAACATTTAAATTTGTGACACAAAATTGTGATTTTCTTGGGAAGAATTCAAAAATTTGTATACCCTACACCACTTCGTGGACTAGGGTATTATAAGTTAGTTTACCGCCAAATGTTTGTAACACCAAGAAATAATTGAGTTAGACCCACTTTTAAGTATACGGATCGGCTTAGAATCACCAGCTGAATCGATTTACCGATGTCTGTCTGTCCGTCCGTCTGCTGTCCATCTAAGCTTGTTCGCACTCTACAGGTCGCAATTGTTGACCGATTGTCATGAAACTTGGCAGAAGTTATTCTTTCTGGCCAAGGACAATCGGTATTGAATTTGGAGGAAATCGGTTCAGATTTAGATATAGCCCCCATACAAATGTCGCTCCCGATTTCACTTTTTCCGCTTTAGAAACCACAAATTGTACCCGAATTTCTTTAAAGTTGGCACAACATTTTATAATCGAACTAAAAACACCTATGCTGAAGGTGGGTAAGATCGGTTCAGATTTAGATATAGCCCCCATACAAATGTCGCTCCCGATTTGACTTTTTCCGCTCTAGAAACCACATATTGTACCCGATTTTCTTTAAAATTGGCACAGCATCTTATAATCCAACTAAAAACACCTTTGGTGAAAGTGGGTAAGATCGGTTCAGATTTAGATATAGCCCAATATATAGCCCAATGTTGCTCCCGAATCTTTAACCGATTTTGGCCAAACTTTACATATTATATTTCACTAATAAACATACATGGTGAAGGCGGGTCACATCGTTCAATATACCCCCATACAGATGTCATTTCCGATTTAACATTTTTTGTCAAACACATACATTTATAGGATTCAAAAACCCTTCCCAATTTCACTTTTTTACCGAATTGAATTTTAATGAGATAAAAAGTGGGGTGTATCACATAGTGGCTCCGTCCGTCTTTAGCCTTTCCAGACTTGTTGGGGGGATGCCCATTAGAGCGTACCAGGTTACAAGTAAAAAAAAACAAGTTCGCCGTACACCTTCGAATATGAAGTATTATTGAAAGGTAGTTTCAAAAAATGTTTTTTTTTATATTTTTTTATGCCGAACGTAGGGGTCGCGCTTTTACATTTTTCTATATAACTTCTGCATTTATAAACGGATTTTAAAGTGTGATACATCGATGTTTTTGTCTCGACGAGGCCGATTTTTTTGTCTTTGAAGTCATTGAACTCAATCACCCCCTTCTGGTACTTACCCATCATATCTCAGTTGCTACTACCCTAATGTACCACTCTAATATCAGAAAATTAAAGCTCGCATAAAATCATGAATCATGCTTGAGCTCAATGACTTCAAAGACATAAAAATCGGCCTCGTCGAGACAAAAACATCTATGTATCACACTTTAAAATCCGTTTATAAATGCAGAAGTTATATAGAAAAATGTAAAAGCGCGACGCCTACGTTCGGCATAAAAAAATATAAAAAAAATTTTTTGAAACTACCTTTCAATAATACTTCATATTCGAAGGTGTACGGCGAACTTTTTTTTTTGAGGTACGCCCTAATGCCCATATGTCCATACTTTGGTATAACCCAAATGGGGCGCATTCTGCTCTATTACAGCTCTAGAAACTATATCTTACATCTTCATCAAATTTTGCAGATCATTATATGTATTTATCATTGGATCTTGATCAATTTTTCCATATCATGTAATATTTACTTTACTCGGAATATCTGGTGGAAAATTTAATCATTAAATCATTAATTTAATCATGAAATTTGACTAAAGATGAATTTATAGTAACTGTATAATTTATATGAACTACATAAAATTGCTCCGATGAAATACCTGGGTTTAGTAATTAAAGCGAGGTATATACGCAGGGAGTGGTGTAGGGTATTATATAGTCGGCCCCGCCCGACTTTAGCCGTTCCTTACTTGTTTAAACATACATTTTAAATTTCTTAAAGCAAAAATTTTATGTTTTTTTTTTTGTTTTTTGAGAAAACTTCAAAAATTCTAATTTCATTTGCGACGTCAAAATTTACATTTGGCCTTGTAACGAAACACTGTGTCCCATACTCGCAAGAACTTCCCTGACATCCCTATATAAATTGTAGCATTACACCAACCAACTACATGTTAAGAAGACTGCATTCCAAAAATGGTAGCAAAGCTTCTCACACCACCAGACCACTGTACGAGCGAGTATAATGTATACAAAAATGACATTAATCATTCGCCACATACCACCACCAAAGTCAATCGATCTCAAAAGTAGCCGACATTTAGCACATTTAAGCACCACAACATGTTGCTCCGGCCACCAAACATTCATACCACTGGCACATGAACTATGTATGTGGCAGAGGGGCAGAGTGGTGTACATGTGTGTGTGTACGTAATACACAGATTAATGCTAAAGTCTCAGTGTTGTTAGCACCACCAACAGTGAAACATTAAAATGCCTGTTAGTGTTGTTGCTGTTGCTGTTTGTTGTGAGCTCAAAGACAGAAAGCCATTCGCTCATGCAAATGCCAACATGTCAATGTCATCTGACACATAATTACATGTCGCTCCAAACTTAAGTACACAAACACTAGCATTCATATGTACATACATGTGTTGTGTGAGCGAATGTGTTTTCAAGTGTATGAGTGTATGTATGTATGTCTTCGTCATAAATGGAAACATTGCGCGGAATAAAATACAAGTTGGAAAAATATCTCAAGTGATTACAAATGTGAGGGTACAACAACATTACGATTGTGGGTGTGTACTGCGTTTATGTACGAATAAGTGTAACAAAAGGCAAACGATGAAAGTGAGCAAGAAGCAAAATATTTAAACTATGTCTGTTTGTATGTATGTACATACATACGTACAATGTAATAATAACATATGCAATGAGTTCATTATTTTACATTATGTTTGTGTGTACGTACGTACGTATGCTTCCATATGGAAATATTTTATAAAACTTTCATAAAGGGTTATGAAAGTGGAATATATTGTTTTTGAGGAACTGATTGTTCCTATAAATAATGTATGGTTTGTTTGCTTAAAACTATTAGGGGGAATATAAATAATCGAGAAAGTAACTAAGCTTGCGGAGGTTCTTAAATTTCAGTATGAATTTCAATCATTCCGAACTCTTGATTTCGTCTCGCAAAATATATTAATTACTTTTTATTTTTTCTATTTGCAGGTAAGTGATTTCATAACTATGATATCTTGGAAATAAAAGGGGTAAAGTATTAACATGTAAGAGGGAAACAAACAATATAGAGTGGCTTCTTTTGTGACGGTGTTCTCGAATAAAATGCAAGTTTAGTTTGTTTAATGCGTTCACCCAAAATATTTCGATTTTAAAAACACTAGATATTAAAACCGGACTCTAGCGTTATCAGAAAGTTTTAATATGACCCAGTATAATGGCCTCATTATACCCTACACCACTTCGTGGACTAGGGTATTATAAGTTAGTTTCGCGCCGAATGTTTGTAACACCAAGAAATAATCGAGCTAGACCCACCTTTAAGTATACCGATCGGCTTAGAATCACCAGCTGAGTCGATTTAACAATGTCCGTCTGTCCGTCCGTCTGCTGTCCATCTAAGCTTGTTCGCACTCTACAGGTCGCAATTGTTGTCCGATTGTCATGAAACTTGGCAGAAGTTATTCTTTCTGGCCAAGGACAATAAAGCTCATATAGTACCCGATTTTCTTCAAATTTGGCTTAACACCTTATAATCAAACTAGAAATACCTGTGGCGAAAGCGGGTTAGATCGGTTCAGATTTAGATATAGCCCCCATACAAATGTCGCTCCCGATTTCAATTTTTCCGCTTTAGAAACCACAAATTGTACCCGATTTTCTTTAAAGTTGGCACAACATTTTATAATCGAACTAAAAACACCTGTGCTGAAAGTGCGTAAGATCGGTTCAGATTTAGATATAGCCCCCATACAATTGTCGCTCCCTATTTCACTTTTTCCGCTTTAGAAACCGCAAATTGTACCCGATTTTCTTTAAATTTGGCACAACATTTTATAATCCAACTAGAAACACCTATGCTGAAAGTGGGTAAGATCGGTTCAGACTTAGATATAGCCCCTCTACAAATGTCGCTACCTATTTCACTTTTTCCGCTTTAGAAACCACATATTGTACCCGATTTTCTTTAAAATTGGCACAACATTTTATAATCGAACTAAAAAATCCTATGGTGAAAGCGGGTAAGATCGGTTCAGATTTAGATATAGCCCTCAGACAAATGTTGCTCCCGAATGTTTAACCGATTTTGGCCAAACTTTACATATTATATTTCACCAATCAACATACATGGTGAAAGCGGGTCACATCGTTCCAGGTTTCAATATAACCCCATACAAATGTCCTTTCCGATTTAACATTTTTTTGTCAAACACATTCATTTACAGGATGCAAGAATCCTTCCCGATTTCACTTTTTGACCGAATTGAATTGTTATGAGATAGAAAGTCCGTCCGTCTTTAACCTTTCCTTACTTGTTTGGGAGATGCCCATATGTCCATACTTTGGTATAACCCAAATGGGGCCCCATTCTGATCTATTACAGCTCTAGTTTTTAGTGATATTTTTGATGCATTTTTTATAAAATTCACAATAACTTCCGCAATTTTAGTTCGGTTGTTGTGGTTAACCCCAAAAGACGGGGAACTAAGGATTTGCTGGGTACACTGCCTGAGAGCTGAATAATCCTGAAAACACCTCCAAAAACCATGTTTTTTCCCGTGTAATTATTTTATTTTGCTTTTTTGTCCAAGATTTTTTCTGATTTATTGAATGTACTTTTAATGTACACTTTTATTCTTGCCTTTGAATAACTCATTGCTATTATTGGTCGTTTGTTGTTTAACAAAGTAACAGCTAAAGACTCATATTTTTTGAGAACTTTTGTTAAAGTTGTTGCGAAAAATAAGCAGAAGGAATGCTCTCTGAATATCGGACTGAATTCTGACTACTTTTTTGTGAAATAATTTAATACAAAAGATGGGTTTTCAGAGCCAACATTTTCAAACTCTTTTTACGAAAATAAGCGCTAGTTTTAGGACCAAAATCCATAACTTTTGTTTTAATAAACATTCAGTTGACAATAATTTGTGCAGACAACAGGACGACGCCTATTAGTTTTTAATTGTTTATCCCCTGATGTTGGTTGACGAAGGCAACCGAAATATTGGGAAAATAAAATAAAAATAAATAATAAAACAACACCACCAGCTTTTTCATGGCCTCAAGCTGAATTAATCGAGAGAGAAAATTAAATAAACAAAAAGGTCAACGATACATAAAGAAATCATTTTTTAGTTTTGTAAAAATTTGATTAGACAAGGATTATTTTAATAATTATTATTTCGGTTTTTAGGCATAGTTCCTGCATAAAATTTAGCTGCCGACATATTTTCCAAAAGTTAGTAATTCGCCTTTTGGAACTAAAAAATCCGACTTTTTACACTAAATGTATCCTATCATCCATTGTCCTGGCTCAAGACCATTTTGCATCTATATTTAATAGAATGCAAATTTATTTACAAATGGCATGGCGACCTTTATTATTTGGCTGCAGACTACCACTATCATGATTTCCACCATGTCAAAACTTTCTTCAAAAATTTTTACTGGAAGAAAAGATTAGCCGATGGTTGCAGTTGTATCATTTATACATCATTCGAAAGGTATTGAATATTTTGGGACCACTCATAAGACAAACCAAAAATTGAATTTCGACGGGTACATCTACAGCCTTTTTTGGAATCCAGCTTAAAGTAATTTATTAGAAGGTTACGTTGAAAATTTTTTTAAACACAAAACATGTCAATAACACTATAAAATACCACTAGCATGATTTCTAATTGATATAATATTTTTTTAAATGTGAAACCAAAGCAAAAACTTCAAAAGTATAGTTGTTTAATAAGATTTAAATACAGTTGAAACCGTTTGCAGCTAGGTGAAATAGACTTGGATCTCTTTTATTATAAAGGGTGTTTTTTATTGAGGTATAGAACTTCGAATTGAAATAAAACACAAGAAAATCGTTTTAATGTCCATCAATTTGGCTTTATTGGAAGGATAATTTTATGCCATTAATGTTTAAATATGATTTCGGGCATGTGGCCGCCGCTGCTGGCTCGAATATAGCCAATTCTACAGGTCCAATTTTCAACCACTTTTTCGAGCATATGGGGCCGTATGTTGCCAATAACGCCACGAATGTTGGCTTCCAAGTCCCCTAACGTTTCTGGTTTGTTGGCGTAGACGAGCGACTTCACATATCCCCAAAGAAAATAATCCAATGGTGTCAAATCACACGATCTTGGTGGCCAATTGACAGGTCCATTCCGCGAAATTATGCGCTCATCGAATGTTTCCTTCAATAATTCGATTGTGACGTGCGCTGTGTGGCATGTAGCGCCGTCTTGTTGGAACCACAACTCATCCACATTCATGCCATTCAATTCGGGAACAAAATAGTCGGTTATCATGGCTCTATACCGGTCTCCATTAACGGTAACTGACTCTCCAGCATTATTTCGGAAGAAGTATGCATAGAGCACACCAAACAGTCAGTTTTTGTGGATGTAATGGCGTCTCAAGGGTCTCATGTGGATTCTCTTCACTCAAAATGCGGCAATTTTGCTTGTTGACGTAGCCATTCAACCAAAAATGAGCCTCATCACTGAACAAAATTTTGTGATGAAAATCAGCATCGAGATGAATCTCATTTCGGCCCATACACCAAAATCACGACGCATTGCATGCGTCGTGTAAGGTCGCAAGCCAAGATCTTTGCGCAAAATCTTCCATAAAGTTGATGGACAAAGCTCCAATTGCTGTGCACGGTGGCGAATCGATTCATTCGGGTCCTCTTCAACACTTTGCTCTACAGCGGCAATTGTTTCTTCGGTGCGCACTGTTCGACGTCTCTGCGGATGCGTATTATAGAGTAAACGTAGTGCGAAAACGATCCATGGTTAACCGAATTAATTGCTCTGATGGACGATTATGTCGACCATAAAATGGACGTAGCTTGCGGTGAACTTCGCGAACTGAACCATTACTTTCGAAATAAATTTGCACGATTTGCAAGCGTTGTTCTTTTGTCAACCTGTTCATGATGAAATGGAAAACCAAACTAAATATTAATCACTTGACAGCTGACAAAATGGCCGCCAGTTAAAAAAGTGATGCCAACTTAAAGTTCTATACCCCAATAAAAAACACCCTTTTTATCACATAATATGGGTTCCTCACAAATGCACACAAAAATACTCAACATACAAAACTGGGAATGC
>CANDYM010000198.1:42929-70205 GCA_947397865.1 Polietes domitor
AAACATGGAGTGAAGTGGCTGACTTTCACAATCAATTTGAAGAAATTCGGTGAAAATACGTGGTTTCTGGGGCGGAAAAAATCAATCCAGGAGCAAAATTTTTATGGGAGCTATATGTAAATCTGAACCGATCTGACCCATTTTCACCATGGCTGTTTTTAGTTGAAATACAAGATATTTTGAAAGATTGGAAGATGATCTGTAAAAATATGTTGTTTATAGAGTGGAAAAAGTGAAGTCGGGAGTGAAATTTGTGTGGGAGTTATATAAAAATCTGAACCTATCGGACCTATTTTCACCATAGGAGTTCCTAGTTTAAATATAAGTTGTGTATGTGTGGTATCTAGAGCGAAAAAGAGTCAAATCGGGAGTGAAATTCGTATGGGGACTAAATCTGAACCGATTTTCAAATTAAATAGCGTTCGTCCTTGTCCCGAAAAACTTCGTTGTGCAAAGTTTCGCGACCTCTATCGTGATTACAAAAATAGATGGACAGACCGACGGACATTGCTAAATCGACTAAAAAGTGATTCTAAGTCGATCGGTATACTTAACAATGGGTCTATCTCGCTTCCTTTTGGGTGTTACAAACAAATGCACAAAGACATAATGCTCTCGTGGAGTGTATAATCATCAGAATTATATTTTTTTCATTAGTTCATAAGCAGAAGGTTTAAAAACAATGAAAAATCCAAGAAAAAATTGGTATTGGAAATATATTTTTCCATTAAAAATTTTTTCATTGTTGTTATTTCTTGAGTTAATAAACTAAGTTAATATTTCACTGAAAATCTGGCTGCTTTTTCAAAAATATCAAAACATCGTAAAAAATTGAACCCATCATTTTACCACTTCCAAACTCACACACTCGCTACAAAAGACACTAAGAGCACTACTTTAAAATTAAAAAATAATTAATGTAATCATTTTGAAAATTAAAATAAAAGAAATAAAATTGTATTAGCTTTAGAAAATCTAATTAACTAAAACGTTATTTACAACATAGTTCCCTACTGATCAAATATACGTCGAGAGATTTTTCAAAACTAGATTTTTATATGTCAACGAAAATTATTTTTTTGTATTCTTATATGGTTTACATAGGTTGGCAACAGATTCCGAATTAACGGTTTAATCAAACATGTCCACCCATTGAGAAGTCAAGAGTATTTATTATATTATAGCTGGCATATGCTGGGCATGAATAAATAATTACCTTTTTAAATACCCAAATTGGTATTGCTATTTTATTTATATACTTTATATTATGCTGGGTCGCGGGCCATACAAATGTAAAAACAATTTCCAGCCACCCCACGAAAATAAAGTTTGGATTGTTTAAGGATAATCTGCAAAATATTTCTCACTGGGTCAAGCCATCTTTCAGCTAAAAGCTCCTGAAAACACCTCCAAAAATCTTGTTTTCCCGTGTAATTTATTTTACGTTGCATTTTTGTTCAATTTTTTTTCTGAATTAATATACCCTCGGAGCACTTTAAATATAAATTTTGATGTCTTGTCTTATAGTAACTTATTGGTCGAATTATTGGACGTTTATAGCATAACATCGGAAGGAAATTGACGTCGTAGTGCTCATTTTTGTAAAAAGAGTTTGAACATTTTGGCTTTGAAAAGCCATCTCCTATATCATCATCATTTATCGTCCGATATTCATCATTCATAATATATAACATATTTTTCTTACAAAATGTTCCCAAGAAATATGAGTTTGTAGCTGTCACTTTTAAAACCCACAAACATCAATATAAACGTCCAATAATACGACCAATGAGTTATTATAAGACAATAATAAAAATTTTTATTTAAAGTGCTTCCAAAGGCTAATAACTCAGAAAAATGGACAAAAATCCAACATAAAAAATTACACGGCAAAAACATGATTTTTAGAGATGGCTTGACGAAGATTGGCAGTGACGAAATATTTTGCAGATCGTCATTAAACAATCCAATCTTCATTTCTTGGGGGTGACCGCTGTAATTTATTTTGTGTCCCCATCCTACTATACATAAAGATTTCTTTAGTTCGGCGACTTATACTCAAAATTTGATGTAGAAAATTTTTTCATTCACACCACTCCCCTAAAATTCAGTTTTGTGTGACAGTTTAGCAGCAATTTGGAAAAGTACGAAATTAACCCTAAAATGGATTTTAAGATTTGACTTATTTCTGCCATTTAAATTGAATTTGGATGTATTCAGAGACTCATGGTAGAAATTTAAGGCACATATTTTAGTAGAACAAATTTTTCAAAAAGCTTAAATACCATAAATATTGGTAGATAGTGGGTGCTACAGTTGGTTGTATTTCCATTCTATTTTAATTCCAAAAGTACAAATTTAGAAAATCCATTATTAGACGTGCGTAGTGCAAAATAACCTAACTTCATGATTCAACCAATTTTTGCCGTAAAAGAAAAATTACGAATTAGGAAAAAAACTTTTTATTTTGCGTGTCTATGCAGTCAGAGGAGTGTACACACCGAATTCCATGATTCCAGCTGCGCCCATTTGGTTGGTACCATTTTTATCCCTTTGTACCATTGCATCCCTTGAAAGTACGAATTTCGAAAAATCCGTTTATTTTCCGTGCCTACGCAGTCAGAGGAATGTATACTCCGAATTTCACGACTCTAGCTGCGGCTATTTGGTTAGTACTATTTTTATCCCCTTTTTTCATTTTAACCCCAAAAAGTACGATTTTTGAAAAGTTCGTGTGTTTTACTTATCTGTGCGATCAGAGGAATGTATACACCGAATTTCATTATTCTAGGTAAAACCGTTTGGTTGGTACCATTTTTATCCCTCTATTCCCGTTTTACCCCTTAAAAGTACGAATTTGGAAAAAATACCTTTATATTAAGTATCTACTCAATTAGAGGAATGTACACACTGGATTTCGTGTTTCTAGCTGTTGTCGTTTAATATGTACCATTTTTATCCCTTTTTTGCCCCATTTCACCCCCTACAAAGAAGAATCACTTTATGGTGCACGTTTTTGCTATAAGGGGAATGCGCATACCAAATATCAAGCAAATATAAACCGACATATTCAAAAATAAAAAACATGTTTAAATACGCTAAAATATTAGGGATTATTATGGGTATTTTTAGTCTTTGTGAGGGAAAAATTTTTCCCTTTGGGCCGATTTCGCCCCGTTTCAATCCCAACCGATCTACGACTATTAGACGCATTTAAGGAAAATTTTAACATTCTAGCTCCTTTCGTTTAGATGCTAGCGTGCTTTCAACAGACGGACGGACATGGCTAGATCGTCTTAGAATAGGGTCTCAGGTCGATATTTCAAGGTGTTACAAACGGAATGACAAAGTTAGTATACCCCCATCCTGGAGGTGGAGGGTATTAAAATGTCATTCGTAGTATTTTAAGTAATATTGTTGAACACATCCTATATTTAATACTTAAGGGTCACAAGCCGATTCATTATAAGAATGGGCAAAGAGGGGAAATATTCATATATTCTTTTTTACCTCCTATATCAGTTCCACAGTTTTATCTTTTTTCTACAATTGTAGTCTCCTCCGAAGAATTCTGGATTTTGAATAGGTCTCAGTAAAATTTCACTTAAATCGGAACAACCAGTTAGACGTGCCACATTTATGTCCTTAAATTTTCCGAATTTCCCCACTGTGCCTTATGTCAAATGTCCAATCTTAAGCACGGCTGTAACTATACAGAAAATACTACAGTTTGCAAATCTTTGCCGCTTATATACCCTGGGGAAATTCAATAATACAAATAAAACAGGTTTGAAGACCTACATACGTGTATGATGAAAGCAGAAATTCGACTCACATCTTCAGCAAAAGATTGATGGACAGAAACCACTTCAATTAATTTTATTCTCGTTTTTTTTTTTCTTTCTTTCAAAATCATGAGCATCATCATTATCAACAACATTACATCTCTGTCATCGTCATCATCATCTCTACAATCATCATCAGTAACACGAACAACAGCATGATTACCATCAACATCCAAACATTGAGAAAAAACAGCTGTTTCTTTGTGCCGTTGAGGGTGGCAACGGCCGCTTTGTTGTGTGGTGCGGAGGGGGGTGTGGTTCACTTTCAACGCTCGACAATGTTTGTGAAAACAATCGTTTTCCATGACCCGGAAACTGGCGTGCTGAGGAAGAACACTTGTTGGTCTTTAAAAGTTGGTAACACAAAAACACTCACGCACACACAGATACACATGCATTTATGTACATTTGTATTTATATGTATGTAATTCCGTTGTGCTTTGGCTGTATATAGGAACTAACAACGAATGTATGTATGCGTATGTTAAACTGGGTCGCGGTTTAGGCCACATAAAAATAAAATTGAATATGGCATTAGCATCTGGAAATGAATAGGGACATCTTTCGTTGATGATTTCTGAAGGCAGTAGCAGGAAAGTAGATAGTTTGGAAAACTATCTTAAGTTCTTGGGATGTTTTCCACAATAATTTTGTACAATAATATTCAATTCGAATGACTGCCACTGGGAACTTTATGTTGAGGATTTTTTTCCAACGAACCGAATCATATCGGCAATCAATTTAGTATTTCAAAAAGAAGAGTTCAAGAATCTTATTATACCCTCCACCTCCAGGATGGGGGTATACTAACTTTGTCATTCCGTTTGTAACACCTTGAAATATCGACCTAAGACCCTATAAAGTATATATATTCTTGATCGTCATAAAATTCTAAGACGATCTAGCCATGTCCGTCCGTCCGTCTGTCCGTCTGTTGAAAGCACGCTAGCATCTAAACGAAAGGAGCTAGAACGTTCAAATTTTCCATAAATGCGTTTAATAGTCGTAGATCGGTTGGGATTGAAATGGGGCGAAATCGGCCCAAAAGGGAAAAGTTTTTCCTCACAAGGTTCAAAAAGCATGTTTTTTTGAATATGTCTGTTTATATTTGCTTGATATTTGGTATGCGCATTCCCCTTACAGCAAAAACGTGCACCATAAAGTGATTCTTATTTGTAGGGGGTAAAATGGGGCAAAAAAGGGATAAAAATGGTACATATTAAACGACAACAGCTAGTAATACGAAATTCGGTGTGTACATTCCTCTAATTGAGTAGATACACAATATAAAATAATTTTTTCCAAATTCGTACCTTTAAGGGGTAAAATGGGAATAGAGGGATAAAAATGGTACCAACCAAAAGGCTGTACCTAGAATAATGAAATTCGGTGTTTACATTCTTCTGATTGAATAGACAAGTAAAATAAACGGATTTTTTAAAATTTGTACTTTTTGGGGTTAAACTGGAAAAAGGGGATAAAAATAGTACCAATCAAATGACCGTAGCTAAAGTCATGAAATTCGGAGTATACATTCCTCTGACTGTGTAGACACGGCAAATAAACTGATTTTTCGAAATTCGTACTTTTTGGGGTCAAAATAGAAAAAGGGGATAAAAATAGTACCAACCAAATGACCGCAGCTAGAGTATACATTGCTTTGACTACGTAGACATGAAAAATAAAAGTTTTTTTTCCAAATTCGTATTTTCAAGGGATACAATGGGTACGGAGGGATAAAAATGGTACCAACCAAACGGCTACACTTGGAATAATGAAATTCGGTGTATACATTCCTCTGATTGCATAGACACTTAAAATAAACAGATTTTTCGAAATTCGTACTTTTTGGGGTTAAAAAGAAAAAAATGGGATAAAAATAGTACCAATCAAATGACCGCAGCTAGAGTCATGAAATTCGAAGTATACATTCCTCTGACTGCGTAGACACGGAAAATAGACGAATTTTTCGAAATTCGTACTTTTTGGGGTTCAAAAGAAAAAAAAGGGATACAAATAGTACCAACCAAATGACCGCAACTAGCGTCATGCGATTCGGAGTATACATTCCTCCGACTGCGTAGACACGAAAAATAAACGGATTTTTCGAAATTCGTACTTTCAAGGGATACAATGGTACAGGGGGATAAAAAAAGTACCAACTAAACGAATTCGGTGTATACATTCCTCTGACTGCATAGACACGAAAAATAAAACGTTTTTTTTCCAAATTCGTACTTTTTCTTTTACGGCAAAAATTGGTTGAATCATGAAGTTAGGTTATTTTGCACTTTGCACATGTACGTCTGATAATGGATTTTCAAAATTTGTACTTTTGGAATTAAATTAGAATGGAAGTACAACCAACTGTAGCACCCACTATCATCCAATATTTATGGTATGTAAGCTTTTTGAAAATATAAATATAAGAATATTTATTTTTTTTATTTGAAATCGATAATGGTTTGATATAATTAAAATATTACATATATTTATATAATTATTTTTCAATATTTGTATTTGTTTTAGTTTGGCTATATTACAAAATTTATATTTTCCTGTAATATTGCTGCACTTCTACGAAAACCGACAACCTCTGTGAAATGCAATCCATGGTGGAGGGTATATAAAGTTCGGCCCGGCCGAACTTAACGCCGTTTTTACTTGTTTTTTTCTTCGTTTGTTTCGTTTTCTTCATAAAATAAGAAATATTTGCTTTCGGAGTGGCGACCACACCAACTCCTTCTCGCGGCCCACTCTAGTGTATGTATGTTCACAAGTAGACATTTTAATGTAGTTCTTTTATAATGTGAAAAAAAAGAATGAAGTGAAACAAGAAACGGACAGTTTGCGGGCTTTATTTCCGTTTGAGTGAAATACTAGGAGGAATACCAGGAATTCTTTTGCGTTCAAAGAAAAAATAAATTAAATGGATGACTTGTTGAAGATGCTGAAGTTTGTTGAAGATGCTGAAGTTTGTTGAAGGAGTACTTAAAGAAAAAGAATTATAAATAAGGCAAATGAATAGTTTCAGTACTCTCAGTCCACACCATAGAATGGTGGGTGGTGCGGTTGCAACATCTCAATATATTTAATATCAACACTATGCAACATAAAAGAAAATAAAAAATTTGTGTCCGAGAGCTAAACATTTATTTGGATTTTGTACTACCTACGTAATTGTGCATATTATCCTAGTATCTCTTTCAATTATTTCATACGTTTCCCAGAAGCCACCTCAATATGAAGGATAAACGCATTTATTTAGCCGGCATTTGTGTAGCCAGTAGAGTAATGTTGGACGTTAAATCGCACTTAAGGACATACACCGACTTCAGTGTATTTCATTCTTGTTTAACGCATCACCACCGTTCACATTTGGTCCGGCCGTCCTTTTACTTTCATTTATTGAAATTTATTTTTAGCACAAAACCAATTCTTCTTATTTAAATATTAACGGTCGGGCATAAAGATTTAACCAAAACGAAGATAAGAAAATGAAAACAATCTCATTTGCTTTCGTTTCGTTTTAGGCCAGTTGTAGGTAGACCGGTATGTATGTGTGTACTAAATAGGGTCGACAAAAAATTGCAGTTGTCAGCAGCTGAAATGAAGCACTTTACCAACCCAGAAAAAAAGAAAGCACCTAAAGAAGTGAACAAGATGTTCATGTTATGATTCGAAAATAGTGAAAATTGGGATCTTCACCAATTAATTTAACATGGTGTTGTCATAGGAGGGATGTCCTTTATTGTGAAAGGCTTAAAAATTTTTTAAAGTGTTGCCAAGGAAGCATTTTTCAACAGGTTTCCATATCTGCTTAAAAAATCCTGGGGTGGAACAGCGGACCATCTGAACTTAGCGTAATATTTATTTAATATGAACTAATATGTAACGCAAATAGATATTAAATTAAATTAGCATTAAATAAATAAACTCTACTTAATTTTAGTGATATTATATAGCAGCAATAATTAATAAAAAATGAAATATTTGAAGTACATAAATAAAACAATAAATTTGCATTTTAAGCAAAAATGTTTAAATTATTAAAATTATAAACAATATTTATTTACAAAAATAATAATAATAAAAACAAGTAAGGAAAGGCTAAAGTCGGGCGGGCCGACTATAACCGCAAAAAAGACTTATGAGCCAAAAACAAAATTGTTCAGGAGAAGGTTTTTTTTTAAATATCTCCGTATTGAGGCATGCTGTTGACATGAAATTTAGTATGCAACCGTTATTTAGACCGAAATACATAATATGTTAAAAAAACTGACAAATCTATAGAATAACGGGAATTTGTGTCGCATACGTCTTTTTCGCCGTCATGCTGTTAAGGTACTAGAATAATAATATGGCTCTTAAGCCCAAAACTTAAAAATAAAAAAGTCTGTTTGCCGTTTCAAAAATCAATTTATTTATGTTTTTTGTAAGTTTTGCGAACGATTAACAAAGTTAAGGTGCCAATTACAGGTTTTGATAAAATTCATGAAAAAATAAGCACGAAATGTTATACAATATTTTAATTTAAGTTGTAGAACAAGTAAAAAATCTTCAAATATTATCTTCTTGGTCTGTTTCAGGTAAAGAGTCTTTAATATTAATATCGGTGTTTAAACCTAGTTCTATTTCGAATAAACGATTCAATGGTGCTGTGAATCGAGTCAACAGGCATCATAGTATGTCCGGGTAATAAGTAAGTTATTTTAATATCTTTTATGAAGTTTGCATTTTCGAGGAATGTTATTAATGTCGCAATCATTGCTTTATTTCGATTCTGACCGGCACAACTGTCGCAGTAAAGAGTGATGGAGGTGTGCGTTTTTCTTTCATCTACAAGTTTTAAATATAGGGACAAAATGGTGCAAATTTCACTACATCCCCGCTTTCCATCAGTTTCTCCCCATAAAAAACAGTAGCCATTTCTAGTGCCATTTTCATACACACTTTCATTGTAATATGCATATTTTCACGAATACAATAATGTGATGTTTTTACTATGGGGTGTATTTAATACTTTTTGGAGATCAAAACTTGCACATAGTTTCAAAGAATTCCCTTTACTTTCTTTCTGCTCCTTCAAGAAACTTTCCTTGCACTTGTCTTTCTCTTCAATGTGTTTCAGGTACTCTTCTGTCTGTATAAAAGTTTTGCGCTCTTCTACGTCCAAGTTTTTATAGTTTTCACATGTGATACATTTATCTTTTTTAGGTAAATGAAAGCCGATGTGATAATAAGTTTTAAAGATGTGTCGAAAAACTCTTATTGACACGAGCGCAGGTTCCTCATTAATTAATTTTAGATGTTGAGTATAACGTTTATACAACTCCGTTATATTCATAAAATCGTGATGCAGATAAAGCTTATTGCTTTTATTCCGACAGTAATGTGAAGGAACTGCTGGCAACTGCTCAATAAAGGATTTTATGAGCTCAATCTTGGTCTGATCAGTTTTATTATAGGGCACGTATCTTTTTTTATGCACACTATAAGTCCGTAAAGAATCTGTATTTGCTCTTGCGATTCTTAAAATTTTTGCGATATGTTGAGTGTTTTAAGCAAATATTGTTGGCATACCTTGGTACTAATATTATTGTAATTTATGACGTATGTGTAGCTGTTTTTCTTTTTGTTACCCTCTGTTCTACGTCTTTGCACACTCTTTTTCACAATACTTGAAACAATCCAGTCTTTTTGCCTTATTTTATTTCCAAGACCCCAGAAATGTTCATTGATTTTCAGGCGATCAGATTCTGTAAACTTTGGACATTTTTTCTCGGCACATGGATTCGGTTGAACACTAGTATTGCGTTTTTTCATATTTTGTATCCTCTTTGGCAATGGTTTTTTCTTCTTGTAGCCCCTCTTTCCCACACACGTTTCATCTTCAATCTCTTTCGGTGATTCAGGCCAAGAAGAACACAATTCATCAGGAGATTGGTCACTATCACTGTAAGGAACGAGCGGGTTTTCGGCCGAATAGTGAAAAAATAAATGCCATCACACCAATAGGGCAATTAGGTTTTTAGATGTAAATTCTAACAAAACTTACAATTTCGCTTGGTTTCCACAACGCCATAAGTAATAACTTAAGAAAAAATTTCAATTTTCATTAATAATTCAATGAATTTCATAAAAAGAAAAAAGACTCAAACGCCAATCTGCTGTTACCAAAAATTTAAATAAAAACTAAAAGTGTTGTTAAGTCTTTATTGTTTTTGCTGTCAATTCATAACGGAACTACTTAGAGATAACACATTTTCAGAGATGGTCCGAATCATCAGTAATTATCGATTTTCATCAAAAAACGAAAATCGGGATTTGTGGCTCATAAGTCTTTTTTGCGGTTAAGGGACGATATGATACACTTCACATTCCAACCGAATGCAGTCCAACTCGGTAAAAAAGTGAAAACGGGAAGAATTTTTGTATGTTTCTTAATCATAGGCTAATACGACCTGGTTCGATTGGTCAAATCGATAAGAATATTTGTTTCGGGGCTATATCCGAACATGGAAAAATGTGACTAACTTTCACAATAAGTTCTTCCAGTTCAAATATAAGGTGTTATGCTCACTTTGAAGAAATTCGGTGAAAATTCGTGGTTTCTGGGGCGGAAAAATTTAATTCGGTAGTGAAATTCGTATGGGAGCTATATGTAAATCTGAACCGATCTGACCCATTTTCACTATGGGTGTTTCTAGGACAAATATAATATATTTCGCCTAATTTGAAGAGGATCTGTTAAAATTTGTGGTTTCTAGAGCGGAAAAGTCAAATCGGAAGCGAAATTTGTATGGGAGCTATATATAAATCTGAACCGATCTGACCCATTTTTACCACAGGTGTTTCTAGTTGAAATATAAGATGTTTTGCCAAATCTGAAGACAATCTGATACAATATGTGGTTTCTAGAGCGGAAAAGTCAAATCGGACGCGAAATTTGTATGGGAGCTATATATAAATCTGAACCGATCTGCCCCATTTTTACCACAGGTGTTTCTAGTTGAAATATAAGATGTTTTGCCAATTTTGAAGAAAATCTGTTGTAATAAGTGGTATCTAGAGTGAAAAGTGTCAAATAGGGAGTGAACTTCGTATGGGGGCTATATCTAAATCTGTACCGATTTTCTTCAAATTAAATAGCGTTCGTTCTTATCCCGAAAAACTTCGTTGTGCAAAGTTTCATTTGGTTCTGTCTACAATTGCGACCTGTTCGTGATTACAAGAATAGATGGACGGACAGACAGACAGACAGACAGACGGACGGACATTGCTAAATCGATTCAAAAAGTGATTCTAAGTCGATCGGTATAATTAACAATGGGTCTATCTCTCTTCCTTTTGGGTGTTACAAACAAATGCACAAAGACATAATACTCTCGTGGAGTGTATAAAAACAAAAAAGTTTTCTCACGAGCCACAATTCGAACCCGAGTCCTTCTGGGTGCAAAGCGGACACCTTACCTCTGTGACCCCATACTAAAATGCGTTCCCATTCACTTGTCAAAATGCTATCCATAAAATGTTACGGAATATTTACATATTACAAACTTTTTTGGAAGTTGTTTAAAAGAACTTCCTCAAAAACGGGAAAAAAACGTATATTTGGATTATGAGGTGCAATGAAAATGCGCTTCCTACGGAAGCACTTCCATTTTTTCTGGGAGTCCAAATAGAAAAGGTAGAATTTTAACAAAAATAAATTTCAATAAAAATCACTTTTAATATTAAGTCCACCGACTTTATTACACTTCTGAAGTCATTGGATATCATCAAATGAAGTCCTGCAATTTAATTGCAATCTCGAAGGATGCCTCAGAGATTTATGACATGTGTATCACACTTTTCCTGCGAAAACCCACTTTGGAATAACAGACAAAAAACTTAGCCTTTAGCTGAGGATGCAGTCAACATTTCACTTTGTACTCAATCGCGCCCAAAGGTGTTGACATGAGGTGTGATATCGTATGTGTACATTCACATCATCCGGAAGACCTACACACACACAAGTCCATATAGGACATTTCGAAGAAAGGATGAGTGTTTCACACGTAATTATTTATGTAAGGGCGGTAACATTGCAGTAAAATGTAACATTTTTTTGATATAGCCAAAACAAACCATATAAAAATATTGGAAAAAGTAAAGAAATATATAACTAATATACAATTAATTATAACACTCTGCGACAAATGGTAAGGTCAGTGATCGGTTTGGAATGAAACCACCGGGGAAAGTTATATTGGTGAAAAAAAGTCATACGTGTTCCAGCGTTTCGCTGGGTCTCATCTAGGAATCGAGATATATCGATTTGAAGTTAGTAAGTATCGTATAGGGGAATTTGTCACGTTTTAGGCTGTTTTGTTTGACATAACTCGAGAACCACTCGTCCGATTTAGCTGAAACAAATTTAGAAAAATTAAGAATTACAATTCCTCTAATCTGTTCTTAAACCGTTTTCTTACTTAAGCAACAGTTTCGAAATTATAAATAAATGTATGAAAAAAAAATTATTATTGCCTAAATTTTTTTTTTTTTTAATTCATAAAAAATCCAAAACGGTAAAAAGTGTCAAGTCCTATTACTTTCACGTAAAGTCACATAACCTATGACCAAAATGAGTGTGTGTCAGTACCTGACTTTACTTTTACATGTACTTCAGTTGACAAATAAATAGTATTTATAGTTTTACATTGATAGATTTATGTCATTGAACAAGTGTCGGCGAACGCGAAGAGTACAATTGAATTTTTCAAAACATAGTGACGCAATAACGAAAGTATAAAATCGAAATGAGTGCAAATTGTCCAGAAAATCTAAATTTATTTTGTTACGTTTGTGGCAAGCGAGCTCTTTCTACAAATACTGGATCATTGAGTGAGCTAATGGAGCGTGCTTATAAACTTTATTTTGATTCCGAAATAATTCGCGGTTTTTCGTGGGCCCCAGACAAAAATTGTCGAACGTGTTACAATGGTCTTAATATGTGGATCCAAGGGAAACGCAGTTCACTTTCGTTTGGTGTACCAATGATTTGGACTGATCCAGGAGAGCATAATTCGGACAACTGTTATGCTTGTGTAAACAAAATAAGTAAAGTAAATCGTAAAGGTCTTACACAAAGGAAATACATCTCTGTTAAAAGTGCACAAACACCTCTTCCGCATTCGGATCAAATACCAATTCCACCGCTTCCAAGTCCTGACAGTGAAACTTATTTTTCTATTGAAACAATGGATCAATCGGATGTAACGTATGAACCATTACCAGAAGCCGGCCCATCGAAAAAAATAATTCCAATATCACAAGAAAGAATGGACAAGATTGTTGCAGAATTAAACTTGTCTCAACGTGAAGCAGAAAAACTTGCCCAGCTTTTGAACGAAGGCAACAATTTGGAGTCTAATGTCAAAGTCACCGGATATCGAAGACGACAATTGCCATTCCAACGGTACTTCACACTCAAGGATGAAGACAGATCCTCATCCGATACAGACTCTGAACAAGTAGGCGAACCACCACGCAAGAAAGAAAAGGGAGCAAACAAACGAAAATAAATGTATTAAAAAAAAAAAAAATCTTCATGCGCTTATTTTTAACTTGGAAACTATTACTTGTAAAGGAAAATAATATATGAACAGATTAAGGGAATTGCAATTCTTGGTTTTTTAAAATTTATTTCAGCTAAATCGGACGAGTGGTTCTCAAGTTATGTCAAACAAAAGAGCCAAAAACGTGACAAATTCCCCTATACGATACTTACTCACTTCAAATCGATATATCTCGATTCCTAGATGAGACCCAACGAAACGCTGGGACACGTATGACCTTTTTTGACCGATATAACTTTCCCCGGTGGTTTCATCCCAAACCGATTGTGGCTGTCGCACAGTGTAATTATTAATCATTTTAAACCATGCTTATAAGGCAGGGGCAGCAATATGTTTATATAGGGTGATAGCCATCAACTATATATATATTGAAATAATACTTCAAGTCAAATCAAAAAGTAAATATAAGCCAGCAATATTCAATATTCAGGGCATAGTGGGATGTAGACGCGAAAAAAACTGAAAAAAATCCAGAATTCGCAGTTGCAATTGCATTTATTTTAACATTCTCTATCTGGGTTTCTGAAACAATTCTGTCACAAATATTCCCTATTTAGTCAGCAATCTTATGCCAAACAAATATTTTGGTATTCTCTAGGCTCTGACTGCATATACGCGAAAAATAAGAGACCTTTCGATTATTCGTACTTTTGTGTGATAATGGTGAAAAGCGATAAAATTGTACCAGCACTCATCTGAACATATAGACGCTCATGATTATGGACATATTCGAAATTTGTACTTTTAAGGCTATTAGGAAGAACAAATTGTACAATCCAGACGGCTACAGCCATAATAATGAAAGTTGGAGTGCGCATTTCTCACACTGCGTAGTAATGTAAATAATCGTAATTGTAGAAGAAAACGGGACGAAAGGGGGATAAAAATGGTACCAACAAATGCAGCCTGAATAGTTAAATTCTCTTATACGTTTTTCTGAATGCGTAGAAGCGAAAAATAAAAGATATTTGAAAATGGGAAAAGGGATAATGCATCTTAAATTTCGGTGTGACTGTGCCGATGCTCAGTATTAAGAATTTTCTCGAAATTTGCAATTTTACGATGAAACGGCACGAAAGGGGATAAAAATGGTACCAGCCAAACGCCTGCAGCCATAATCATAAAATTCGGTGTATACATTCCGCAAGTGAAATTAAAATCTCTGGAATTTACTCTTTCTCAGAGCTGTTAAGTAATGATTAGTAATCGTAATCATTAGTAATTAGATTACTTTTTTAAAGTAGAAGTAATGATTACAATACGATTACATTCAGTTTTATACGATTAGTAATTGATTACGATTACAAGTAATCAAAAAATAATCAGGATTACTTGCGATTACTGAAAAATAATCAAAAGTAATCAAAAATGAGTTCGACTACTTTAAAAGATTACTTTTGACTATTTTAGATTACTTTTGATTTTTTGTGATTACTTTTGATTCTCGCGAAATCGGTATGAGAGTCAATATATATCAGTTTTGATTTTTTTCTGTTCTCGTTCTTTTGCCAGCTAAAACCGAAAGGTAACGGTAATCGCAAGTAATCCTGATTATTTGTAATCGTAATCAATTAGTAATCAGAAATTGTTGAATAGTGGATTATATAATCATTACGATTCTTTTTAAAAAGTAATGTAATTGATTACTAATCGAAATTTAACAGCTCTGCTCTTTCTCCACAAGTTAGCCATACATTTCCTTAAAGGCAGTTTCTTTATATGTTGGAACCACAGTGCCTTTCTCTGACCAGCTACCCTGGAAGGCAGAATGTTCCAAAGGCCAAGTTTTTTGTTTACATTTCATGAATTTAAGGCTTTGGCATTAAATCCTTAAGATACACTGACAAACGCACACACACACTTACTAAGTAAATATATATTTGGGTGTGAGTCTTCGTGTATGCGACCGGCTATGTGTTCTATGTGTTGTGAAGGTGTATTAAGTCTTCCCAGTCTTCCCTTTTGACGGACTGACGTTAGTGGCCAACGAACAAATGAAGCTATAGCGTCCATAATTTATGAATGGGCCCAACAAAAACAAAATTAGAATATAAGATAGTGACTGCGGGAGGGGTAGCAGTGAGTGAGAAACATTTCCTGCAACGCTTGCTGCTGGCTCTGCCCTGGATTAGGCGATAGTTGATTGGACATTTCGTTGCGGGCGTTCTGTTTATCATCACGTCAGGACCTTTTTGAAATCGCCTGACAAATGCTGTTGTTTATTTTCGTTATGCGGTGATGTTGCCACCACCTCCCCTCGCCCCCTGTGAACATTATGACACAATTTTGTGTAAACATCTGTTTTATAATAAATGCAATTTTGTTTTATAATAAAATTTCATTATGAATTTGTTGACTGAAGGTCGGCAGTCGTTGGCCATAGAAAATAGCCGGAATTGTTTTGGCAAACAAATTAGTTTGTTACAAATTCATGTTAATTTTCATAAATTTGGGATTTTTCTCTCTAAATTTATGCAGTAATATTTATTTATTTATTAATTAAAGTTTGCGGTTTCGAAATTTTGTGTAATCAGGGACAAGTAAAAGGTTATTATATTATTTGTGCAAGCATTCGCTAAAAACTGTTGGCAGCATAATTAAATTTTAAGTAGTCTACAAAATAGACATTTTCACACAAACGCTTTTAATTGGATTCAATGGGGTTTCCGTGGTTTGGTAGATACAGTAGAGTACACGCCCTTCACCACACAGATGTTGGGAAGGGTCCCCAATTTATGGTTCCACGAAAATCCAAGGAAAATAGTTTTTCTTAAATACAATCTCTTAAAACTAAAGTTTCGATATTCCATTTAGTTTATGTTTGATGCTTAATAAATCTAGGGTGGTCTATCTTGTGGTTTCTTTTTGAATCATATGTTATTTTGATAGTTGCAGCTCTCTCGAAATATGGCCAAAGACATTATCATATCTCTTCGGAATGAAATTATGTATTTCTATTAAGGAATTTCCTTCAGCAAGCTAGTAATATACTCCGTCCTTTAAGGACAATGAAATCGAGATTATTGTGACAACGCAAAGCTCGTTAAGCTCGAATAACTTCATCTTTTGTTTTAACGATTGTTGCAATCTTCAATTTCAAATGTCCTTCATAGCCACCATAATGTTATGCGTTTTACCAAATTGGAAAGTTAAGCTAAACCGACAGTGGTTAATGGTTATGTTGAACATCGTGATGAGAATATATTAAAAAAATACAAAATTTTTATCGATATAAACGTAAAATAAAGCAATTTCTTCATTTAATTTAAGGGGGTAAATTGGAAAATAGGATACAAATTGTACCAACCAAATTGTCACTGCTAGAATCATGAAATTCGATGTACACATCCCTCTGACTGCATAGACACGCAAAATAAATGATGAAAATTCTGTGCGAAGATCCATTTAATTACGTAAATAAGTAAAATAAAGGAATTTATTTCGTACTTTAAGGGGATACATTACATCGAAATCAGTAGAGTTCCTCCCATATCACTCCCGGAGGACAACTATCATCCTACCTTGAATATATCGATGTTGTACTCTGGTGAATCTTCTCCCTCCAGTTCGCAAGGTAATCGAACCTCTTTCTGTTTCAAGAGAACCAATTTCGAAAAGCTTAATCCACTTATTCAGGATGTTGACTGGAATTATGTTTGTAGCTGTCGTCACTATACTGATCTTGACATTGTCGCAGATAGATTTTATCACATTTTGCGACGACATACTCAGAGCGATCTTATGGGTCGAGTGACGCCTACCCTTATAATATTTCTGCATTGAGTCAATTAGAAATTCCTGTTATTGATTTACCCTTAGTTTTGTTGAGTTTGAATAATCTCAAATCCACAAATAGTGTTGGCCCTGATGGGGTGCCAAGTATAATTTTGAAATTCTGTGCTAGTGGTTTGGCTATTCCTCTAAAATTATTATTTAATACTTCATTGAGTTTTGGATATTTCCCTTTGGCTTGTAGGAGTTCATTCATTGATCCCCTCCATAAGTCTGGCAGTCTAATTGATGTTTCAAACTATAGAGGGATCGCTAAGTTGAGTGCTATTCCGAAGCTATTTGAGAAATTGGTTACTGAGGTTGTATCGCATAGAGTTTCTTCTATATTGAGTCCATATCAACATGGATTTCATGAGGGCTTTTCTACTGTGACAAATTTGATTCAGTTTACTTCTCACGTTATTGATGAATTTGTTCAGGGTAATCAGACTGATGTCATCTATACTGATTTTAGTAAGGCATTTGATAAAGTGAACCACGAACTTTTGTTATATATATTAGATCGTATAGGTTTTAGCTCTAACTTCTTGAAGTGGATATCTTCGTATCTTTCAAATAGCTCTCAGAGTGTAAAATTTTGTAATTCTTATTCTAGACCAATTCTGATTCCATCATCGATTCCATCGGTTCTTTTCTTGTTATTCATAAATGACCTTCCGGGGTCTATCTATCATTAATTCTGGACTTCTAATGTATGCAGATGATGTAAAAATATTTTTTTCTTATAATTGGCCAGCATTTTCGAATCCATTGCAGGATTACTTACATAGATTTGGACGCTGGTTTGACATGAATTGTATCATTTAGGGTATTAAAGCTTTTTGAAGATTGCTGTACCATATTTATGAATTAACTTGAAGTACTTTTTCGATATATATAGTCGATGACTATCGCGCTGTATAAACGTATGGTTAAAAAAAATATATATTAATTTATAAAATTATTTTTTCAATATTTTTATTTGTTTTGGGTTGCCTATATGAAAAAATGTAACATGTTTTCTGTAGCTCTTATCGTTAAAATCTGATGCTCTGACAAACATACACGAACGTTTTTATAAATTAAGATAAAAATCGGTAAATAATTATTACACTATGCAGCAAAAATACAAATTTTATGTCGGAGATCTAAAAAATTGTGTTTTTGTGTGCATTGAGACATTCCGATTCAAATAATTCTGAATTGGACAATATCCCAGTTCAAATCAAATATTGATTACAGACCAAAAAAATGCAAACGGCAGAAGTATTGCTGGGTAACTATACCTGCATATACACATACTTGCATATGCAATTCAATGAGATGCTTGTAAGATGGCATGTGTGCTTTATTACTTGGTGCGATTTTTTAAACGCAAATTCGGCAAGTGAGTTTTGCTTCTCGTTCGTTTGTGAGAATCATCTCCTTATAGAGGCCGGGTTTGATGTTGAAAAGTCGCTGCGAAGCCACTTGAAAAGACTTTTGACATGGTCGAAATCATGATCGTGGTAGTCAGCCAAGTAATAAATCTCACCATGTCATTTGTAAATAAATTTGCATTCTATTAAATATAGAAGCAAAATGGTCTTGAGCCTGGACAATATCCCAGTTCAAATCAATCCTGAAAAATAAATTAAGCATACATTTTTTATTGATTTTTTTATATTTTTGTTTAATAAAATTCCAATTTTCGTTGAATGTACGTTTAATATTCGTACTAACTATAGGTCCGATCAGACCCACTTATATGTTAATGTAATTATGATAGCTAAAAATGCTGCGAATTTAACTTTCACATGGAAACAGTGGTTTAGGAACACTCTCCAAACAATTGGGAAAAGTTTATTATTTTTCGGAAAAAATCTGTTTTACTGGCACAAAAAAATCTTGAAACAATAGAACAAATATCGGAGAAAATTAACTTGTTTTATTCTTTAAAAGCTAACATTCTAACGTAAAGAAGGCATGGAGTTCGACCGGGCGGAACTTTAGCGCATGATTAGGAAACATACAAAAATTCTTCCCGTTTTCACTTTTTTACAGAGTTGTACTGTATTCGGTTGGAAAGTGGAGTGTATCATATAGTCGGCCCCGCCCGTCTTTAGCCTTTCCTTACTTGGTATGGAGTTCGACCGGGCGGAACTTTATATACCCTCCACCATGGATTGCATTCCACAGAGGCTGTCGATTTTCGTAAAACTGCAGTAATATTACAGGAAAATATATATTTTTTTAATATAGCCAAACCAAAACAAATACAAATATTGAATCCACTTTTTCGGATTTTTCCTGTCAAGCTCCATATGAAAAAAATAAAATCCGGGAAAAATAGATTTTGGGCGTGTATCCGAACGCCAAAAATAAAGAATTTAAAGTTTTTGATGCGACAGGACAAAGAACATACATTTCTTAATGCTATACTAGAGATGTGCGCGTGAGTGATTATTGACTCACGTTCACGCACGCTCACGAAGGAAAAAAATTGAATCACGCACGTTCACGCACGAAGATTTTTTCATTACTCACGTTCACGCACGCTCACGTGAGTAAAATAAATTTTGCTCACGATCACGCGTGAATCACGTGATTCACGTAAATCACGCAAACAATTTCCACAAATAAATACATTTTAAATCGAAATGAGTAACGCCCCGCAAATCCGAAAATTATTTAATTTAATTATTTAAAATACTCTACGTTTGCGATTGTTTGATTTAAATTCATATTTTTCAAATAGTATACAATATTACAGTGTGGTATACCGTATAGTTTAACGCAAAATAAGTTAGAAATCGGATACTGACATAAAATCCAAGTAAAAAACACAGTTGTGTGTTTTTTTAATTGAATTAACACTAATGGGGGTTTTCCATATAAATTCTGTGCCTAGTGTTGGTGCAGGGAATGCTTACTTAAATAATAGAAAAAATAGATATTATACCTACACTGAAGCACTCTGTTTTAGAAATTAATATGTCTATGACTTTTTTTGAATGGAAAATTTCACATTTTTAAACGAAATTAAATGAAAATAAAAGAATTAATAAATATGTGGGACTCACGAAAAAATTACGTGATTCACGCAGAAATTAGACTCACGCACATTCACGCACGAAAATTTTTTCGTTCCTCACGTTCACGCACGCTCACGTGAGTAAAATAAATATTGCTCACGTTCACGCGTGATTCACGCGTGAATCACTTGATTCACGCAATTCACGTGAGTGGCGCCCATCTCTATGCTATACTCACTACAAATATGATCGATCATTCTCCGTCGTGTCCACATTTTCCAATAAAATAAGAAATATCTGATCTTTAATTAATTTTGAAACTTGAAAAGATGTTTGAATGGATCTTACATTGCGCTTTATTATATGAATTCTGTAACAGTTTCGTTGTGAAATATATATTTATTTTACTTTTATAAAATGTGAATGTTTCATTGGAAAAAATAAGTTTAACTCATGGTAAACAGTATGTTGACGACTTCCCGTGCTATCCCGGGATCCCGGGAAATTAAAAAGATAATTCCCGTTTCCCGGGAAATAAAAAGTACGGGAAAATGCAAACCCTAGCTTGTAAGATGTCAATGTTTGCTTTGTTTGTGCGGTTTTTTGACAGTTACTCGGAAAGTGAGTTGTGATTCTCATTAGTTTGAGTGAATCATTTAATTAAAGTTTTTTTAAAAAGTCGCTGCGAAGTCACCTGATATATATGGTAGTGTCCAGCACAGTAAGAATTTATAAGATATATATGCAAAATGGTTTAGAGCTAGGCCAAAAATAGATTTCAGACCAAAATAATGAATAAAATAATAAATAAAAAATATTTTTAAAAATTCTAACAACGTCACTTTCAAAAAACCCCGCAGAAATGGTTTCAAACTACATTTTTGGTAAATACCACAACCGCATTTGTATTCGCAATACTCTATAAAGGTAAGAGCTTACTAAAAAGTATTTAAAGTTTTCTTAAAAGGTTAACGTAATTTTCCCTTAATTAGGGTCTCTTCTATATGATCCAATTACTCAAAATCCAAAAATATATTTAAGGAGGTTTTATCCCAAAATCTGCAGCCGAGTGTCCTTCGGAAAAGCCTAAACGTACATATTCATTAGTTAGATATTTTATTTCATGATACTGCACATTATGCATTATTGAGGATTCTTCATGGAGTAAACTTGTCTAAAAATTTAAAAAAAATACAAGATTTCATTTCCTGGAAAGTAATTCATGTAGTTTTTGTTTCATATTTTCCGTTTAACTCTTATACAAAGGCAAGATTAAGATGTTTTGTTGGCACGTGTACTGTTTTAAAAATACTTCTTCTTTGGCCTTAGGACAAATGTGGCCCACGCTGTCGAATTTGATTTAAATGTAAAACGAAATGATTTTTTAGACACTTGTCAATGTTAAGAATGGTTAAAATCAGACATATCCGACTTGTTATACCATGCAACTCAGAATTGATTGATATCATGCTATACAAAATGACCTATATTGTTAGATGTCACATATGGGCATCTCCCAGTGGCCCGGACGCTACATTCGCACGCATTAAACTACGCCAAAAACAAGAAAGAAACTGAAAAAGTCGATCAGCATTTTTATAGCGCTTAAAGAGTACTACATTTTAAAAATATACCGTCAGGATTTAGTACAAAATTATAAACAATTTTTCATCGAAACGGACGCGACAAAAACAGAAGTACTTTTAAAGGTCCTACAGAAATATACAAAGTTCAGCGATTTTTTGAAAACTTTGTTTTTCCTTATATACATGTAAATGAAGGTCAGAGTATATATTTTGTTCGTACATTTATGAAATATGAGAATTATCTCTTAAATCTTTAATTAAGTACAGCAGAAATACGTACGCGACAAAACGGACGGGACAAAAATTTCCACTCGTAGTAAAAAAATGTAGTAATTTTCGTTATAACACTTCAACTTTTAATAAAAATAAAAGAGAACAAGTTAACTTCAAGTTTTATAATAAACAAAGTTGTCGAGATAAGGAAAAAATAAAGTTAAAAGCTACACTAGTCAACAGTCAAAATGTACTCGGGATGCGATAATTTTTTCTGTGTAGATAACCTTGACATGAGCTCGAAAAACGCAATAAAAAATTTTTTTTCGTTTGGTTTTTGTTTTATTTTTTTTTTTTAAATTTTAAAAATTTTTTTTTGGTTAATTTGTTTCGTCCGGCATAACTCGGGAACCACTAGCCCGATTTAATTGAATTAAATTTTAAAAAATTTAAAATTACAATTCCCTTAATCTGTTCATATATTGTTTTCCTATACAAGCAACAGTTTCCAAGTTAAAAATGAATATATAAAGGAAAAAACTTATTTTTTGCCTAAAGATTTAAATTTTTTTTTTTAAATCCATAAAAAATCCAAAATGAAAAAAAATGTCAAATCTTATTACTTTTACGTAAAGTCACATAACCTATGAGCAAAATGAGACAAAGATCATGAAAATCGATGCACGCGTTTCGCTTTTATTCGCAATTGAGTAAAGGTATGAATTTCAAAAATTTGCTCGACATATGCACAACTTTGTCTATGGTAAGGTTTTTTCTTTTTTTTGATTCTCAGAATTAACAAAACGGAATAAACAAAGGGTTATTTAATTTTTATGATTGCGTAAGCAAAGTAATAAACGCTAATAAATGTGCGTGAACAATTAAATTTGGGTTTTCCGTTGGCTACCTGTATGATTTTTTTACAGAAATACAACCCACATTTAAGGGTGGTCATTATTCGGAAAATTTAAGACTCACACATGGTGAAACAGGTATGTAGCCACCGTAAAAAAATATACACCCATTTATAAGTACCTGTCAGTAAAATACTAAACAATACACAGTATAAATAGGTCTTCATTGATCGATTTTACTCATTCAACAAGTGTCGACGAACGCGATAGTTAAAATGAGCAAACGTTCGCGAGGATTTGAATGCAATACCAATCCAAGTAATTTTTGTTACATGTGCGGAGAATACGTTTCTGAAAAAAAACAAGCGTTGTTTTTCACCTAAATTGAGAGATTCATTTGAAGAGAGCTTCAATTTAAAGGTCTCAAACATAGATGAGCGGTGGACACCAAGTGCTCTATGTCCAAGGTGCTACGTACAGCTAGCTGACTCAAGGTAAGTGTAGATTACGAAATTCAAGAACATATATAACTTATTATTGAAATTCTTTCAGACGACAGCCGAGAATCATCATGCCAATGCTTTGGAGAGCTCCGCTTTGCCATGTAACAGATTGCTACTTCTGTCTTAGCAAAAAAACAGGCGTGGGAAAAAATATACGATGGACTTACGCTGCTGTTTCAACAGTGAATTTTCCAGTGCCATTTTCCGAAGAACCAGTGGACCCGCAACCGTCCGTTTCAAGATGGGCATCTAATAATGAGGCGATACATCCAACATCAGATCCGGAGACAGTAGAAACCACATCAGAATGCGAGTCAACATATACATTGCATGGAGGTCAACGCTTATGTTCCCAAGCAGAACTGAACGATTGGGTTAGAGAATTGAAACTCTCCAAGGAAGATGCAGAGTTGCATGCATCGCGCATGCAACAGTTCGGTTTCTTGGCTCCTGGTGTGGTGACAACAATCTACAGGAAGCGTCATGAACCATACGCAAGGTACTACACAAAAAAAGACAACATCTGTTTTTGTAAGGACATTCCCGGATTATTTGGTGAACTCGGGTACTCTTACGATCCAGGAGAGCCTTAAAGCAATTTTACTGCACAACGGCAACAAGAAACCTTCGATTCCAATTGCTCATGCCGTTGACACCAAGGAAACATACGAAGTCATGGACAATCTACTAAAGTGCCTTAACTATGAGAGGCACGATTGGAAAGTTTGTGCCGACCTTAAGGTTATCGGTATCCTTTGTGGATTACAAGGTGGATTCACAAAGTACTGTTGTTTTCTCTGCCTTTGGGACAGCCGCGATCGTCAACATCATTACACCAGGAGGAGTTGGACAGAAAGAGTTAACTTCATCCCCGGCAGCGACAACGTGAAATATACACCACTCATAAAAAAAGGAAAATGTTTTTCTCCCACCTCTTCACATAAAGCTCGGACTTATAAAAAACTTCGTGAAAGCTATCAACAGCGAAGCGTTCGCCTATTTAAAACCATTTTTCCTCACCTTTCATCGGCAAAGATTAAGGAAGGCGTTTTCGACGGTCCGCAAATTAAAAAGTTGTTGCAAGACCAACAGTTTGAGCACATTTTATCACCAAATATGTCGCTTAAGATACATTTTCTACACTCGCACTTGGACTTCTTTCCGGACAACCTGGGCGATGTGAGTGACGAGCATGGTGAGCGTTTTCATCAGCAAATGAAAGAAATTTGGAACGAAGCTATGATGGGGGACTATATCTGGTTCCTGGTAAGAGAAACAGACCCACAACAATATAAAAGAAAGACAAAAGCACATAATTATTTTTAATTTGAAGGTTTTTATTTTTGTGTTTAGATATTTTTTTTTAAAACTTTTTTATAATTAATTAATGTTGATATCCTTAGGATAATTTCTTGTAGATATATCGAATTGTTTTTTAATTTAAAGTCATATATTTTTGTCACCCAACAAATTTTAATTTTTTTTGTAATAAAAAAGAAAAAACCTTACCATAGACAAAGTTGTGCATATGTCGAGCAAATTTTTGAAATTCATACCTTTACTCAATTGCGAATAAAAGCGAAACGCGTGCATCGATTTTCATGATCTTTGTCTCATTTTGCTCATAGGTTATGTGACTTTACGTAAAAGTAATAAGATTTGACATTTTTTTTCATTTTGGATTTTTTATGGATTTAAAAAAAAAAAATTAAATCTTTAGGCAAAAAATAAGTTTTTTCCTTTATATATTCATTTTTAACTTGGAAACTGTTGCTTGTATAGGAAAACAATATATGAACAGATTAAGGGAATTGTAATTTTAAATTTTTTAAAATTTAATTCAATTAAATCGGGCTAGTGGTTCCCGAGTTATGCCGGACGAAACAAATTAACCAAAAAAAAATTTTTAAAATTTTAAAAAAAAAATAAAACAAAAACCAAACGAAAAAAAAATTTTTATTGCGTTTTTCGAGCTCATGTCAAGGTTATCTACACAGAAAAAATTATCGCATCCGGAGTACATGAAATTTTTTTCATTTTGTTGAGTAGTGCTATTAGTGTGGTCTGATTTCATTTTTTTGGTAGACTTTTTTTGGGAGATGCCCATATGTCCTGATGTTCTTTTAATACGTGCATGTTGTATTGCCTTTCCTTAACATAATAAAAATCTTTTTTCTCTCTAAATATGTGAAATGTTAGGTTATATTTTCCTGAGAGCATTTGTTCTGTACCCACTGTAAACCCCACGCCAAAGTAGTCCGGGAATACTGCGTGACTTTGTCACTGCTTGACTGGAGCTATTTGAACATTTGCATATTTAACTGATTTGCATTTATTCTTCTTAAGATTTTCTTTCTTCCACCGTTGTTATTGCCTCAAGACACAGTTATGCGAAGTTTCTTTTTTTTAGTCTTCTATTTCTTCGCTTTCTTTCCTTGGCTAACGGCTAAAGCAAAAGCAACAACACCTGCTCTTAGCTGATCCCTATCATTATAAAACTTGATTACGTGACTTTAACGACGAAGTCTGTGCTGTAGGAGGATAACCAGAGTTTATCTAAATGAAAATATATATATTTTGTATACGACATCATTGCCTTAGTCAACCATGCAACTAACCCAACCAGTGTCATAAGATGCCATCCCATCGTCGTTGAGTTACTTTTTTTGTGCTGATTACGGCCTCATCCTCATTAACATCTGCTGCTGGAAGTTAAGCACGGTGACCGACCGCAATTGTATTGCAAATAGTTTCAACTTGAACGTGTTGTCAATTTACAGGACGCACAGACCACCAGCCACAGACTTAGCCTAGTGCCGTGTCCATCATTGTAAAGAGTGATTTTTTTGAGGTTAGGATTTTCATGCATTAGTATTTGACAGATCACGTGGGATTTCGGACATGGTGTCAAAGAGAAAGATGCTCAGTATGCTTTGACATTTCATCATGAATCGTCTTACAAACGAACAACGCTTGCAAATTATTGAATTTTATTATCAAAATGCGTGCTCTGTTAAGAAAGTTCATTGCGCGCTTCCATTTTATGGTCAGTTTAATCGACCCACTGAAGCGGCTATTCGGGCTATTGTGACTAAATTTCGCACCAAATTTACATTGTTGGACATTAAACCACCAACACGCTTACGTAGAGTGCGAACTGAAGAAAATATCGCAGCTGTATCGGCCAGTGTTAATGATGACCACCAATTTTCGATTCGTCGCCGTTCGCACCAATTGGGTCTCTGTTACTCAAAAACGTGGAAATGCCAAAATTGGACTAAGCGGATGGACCACCTAAGACGCAGCCGCGGTCAACATTTAAATGAAATTATCTTCAAAAAGTAAATGTCATGGACCAATCTAACGTTTCAAATAAAGAACCGATGAGATTTTGCAAATTTTATGCGTTTTTTTTTAAAAAAAATTATCAAGCTCTTAAAAAATCACCCTTTATTAACCCAGATGTACAACTACATAGATACACACATACACAGATATAAAAGCAATTTAATGGCAAAACTTGCCTTTTGCCATTAGTGAAGTGAATGCAACAATAGAAGAAACACATCATTCAAAAACCTCAAAGTTAATTCGACCGGAAATTTGAGGCAAAAAAGCACTACAGTTCAAAGTCATTCTCATGGGCCAAGGAAAATGTAAAGTAAGCAAGCCAAGCATGAAAACAGACGATTGTATGGAAAGTCAGATGACATTCAAATCACAAACATAATAATAGTAGAAAAAACTCGAATAATTGAATAACTTAACACTGAAATACATTTATTGTTAAATTAGTTTGGAATACCCTTATTTATGTTCAATATTACTAGGGATTTTTTTAGATATTTTATTTATTAAACACCACCTGTA
>CANDYM010000199.1:0-10000 GCA_947397865.1 Polietes domitor
AATTAAATTGTAAATATTTTCCCCCATTTTAATTATTTAATTTTCAAATCTGAAATTTAACATAATTATTCAATTCATATTTTCCCATTTTCAAATGATATTTTTACTTATGCTGATTCAGATATATCAGGTAGCATGCAATTTTATGATTTAGTATCATATATTTGTTGTCAGATTTAGATATACCCTCCATAAAAATGTTTGACTGGGATGGCTAGTACTGAATAGGGAGATAATCGTGCCAGATTTCGATATAGTCTCCATGCTAATATCGCTCCGATTTATAGTATTACAGCTCTAGAGAAAATCATTTTCCAAATCATTTTATATTTTAACTAGAATGGGTCCACGTTTTCGTACAGACCCAATTACCCTCACAAATATATTCTTGTTTTACTCGACACTGCTTACCAGACAAATAGTATTACTTTCCAGGGTTTTTGTTTGCAGCACTTTGTAAACAACTTCTGTTTTAAACTTGTAAACTCGCCAGTCGATATTTAGCTTGAAGCCTCGTGAAATAAATATATGTGGTAGCATGCCCCACCCACCCAATCTCATGCTTACAATCGCAGATTCCCATTACAAAGAAATAATAATAAAACATAAAACAAAAGCAAAACAATAAGAACAGAGACACACAACAACAAAAACGAATAAGAAAACAACAAATGAAACTTTGTTGTTTTGTTATTTAAATTAAAAAACTTTTTTGTCACCCCCTTTAGAAACGTATCGACATAAAGTACAAAGATGTTGGAGACCGTGACGGAAACTTGAAATTCAATCACAATACAGCAAATCGAATACAATACGTGTTCATATCTCGCCGTTTGCCAGTTCTTTATTTCCGTTTTCATACCACACCACACGCAAAAAACCACATACCCAACACAAAGCCACAAGTATCGAATGTTGCACGACGACAATAATAATCAAAATCATCATAATCAAAATACCGCAGAAAAAATCTACATTTTTTTACGCGCAAACGAGCCAAACGCGTCAGTGCCAGTGACACGAGACACCAACAACAAATAAGATTGGTGAATTTTAATAAACCACAGGAAAACAGATCTCACAACGAAGTCATCAATTGAAATTGGTTTATTTTATTTTAAACGTGATAAGGAAACTGAAAAGAAATATATATATATATTTATATATACATAAGACGGCCAAGTTGTAACAACTCAGGGGACCAGTGTTCTGGGAGAAGATGTTATGCCAGGGAGCAGACTGCAGTCCCACCGCAACACCAACCACGAGTGCTTGATCAATGAACATAGGACTGTTAAATAAATAAATAAATTCATCTAATGGCTAAGGAAATAAGAAACATCCTGAGGACTGAATGACTGGAGCAGCTAAACCAATTTCCTGTGGTGCTATTTTATAAGTGTGATGAAACCAGATGCGACAAATTTGTGAGATGCCGCCTGTAGAGCGTTAATAAATCGAGTTTGAATGGAAACTATCGCCCATGTTTTGAATGACTTTCGATTAGAATCCAAAATAAATTTTTCCTAGATAGTTTTCTACAATTTTCAATTCATAGCATGATTTGCCTCAACAAAAACATTTGAAGTTATAAAACGATTTTTTCGGTTTCAAAAATTGTTGCATTTGTAGTTCAGAAAAACTACAATTCCTTAATTTCGATAGCGGATCAGAAGGAAAAGACTATTAACGCCTGCTATGTCCGTGGATAAAATTAGTGGACCATTTTTATGGTCTCTGTATACTTCACACAAGAAACCTCTTTAAGCTGGAATTTGAAGTTCTTTAAGTGGAATTGATTTTTTCGGAATTTAACTCTATAAGTGGGTTATTTTACTCGTTTACCCCCATGCGTGGGATTTCGCTTTCATTGTGGACATCCATAAGGGTGATTTTTATCCCCCCACTTGTGGATGGACTGTATCATTCATTCTATTATTTGTAACACCCTGAAATAATCATCTGTTTGTCTGTCTGTCTGTCCGAATGAATTGGGCTAGTAGTTTCAAATTTTCCCTAAATGAGTCTTATTTATGCAGATCGGTTGGGATTGAAAGTGGGCGAAATCGGCCCAGAGGGAAACATGTTCCCTAACAAGGACTGAAAATACCTCCTAATATTTAGACTATTTTAGTATTTTTTATACCCTCCACCTCGAGGATGGGTGTATATTCACTTTGTCATTCCGTTTGTAACACCTTAAAATATTCATCGGAGACCCCATAAAGTATATATATTCTGTGTCGTGGTAAAATTCTAAGACGATATAGCCATGTCCATCTGTCTGTTGGAAGCACGATAGCGGCCGAACGAAATGATTGAAAGTGGGCGAAATCGGCCCAGAGGGAAAATTTTTTCCATCACAAGGACTGAAAATACACTTAATATTTAGAGTATTTCAGCATGTTTTTTGAACATATTAGCTTGTATTTACTTGATATTTGCAATTCGCATTCCCTTTATAGCATAAAGGGCACCATAGAATGATTTTTATTTGTAGGGGGCGAATTGGGACGAAAAGGGATAAAAATAGTACCTATCAAACGACAACAAATAGAAACACGAAATTTGGCGTGTACATTAGGGCGTACCTCAAAAAAAAAGTTCGCCGTACACCTTCGAATATGAAGTATTATTGAAAGGTAGTTTCAAAAAAAAAAATTTTTATTTTTTTATGCCGAACGTAGGGGTCGCGCTTTTACATTTTTCTATATAACTTGTATTTATAAACGGATTTTAAAGTGTGATACATCGATGTTTTTGTCTCGACGAGGCCGATTTTTTTGTCTTTGAAGTCATTGAGCTCAAGCACCCCCTTCTGGTACTTACCCATCATTTCTCAGTTGCTACTACCCTAATGTACCACTCTAATAATCGAAAATTAAAGCTCGCATAAAATCATGAATCATGTTTGAGCTCAATGACTTCAAAGACAAAAAAATCGGACAAAAACATCGATGTATCACACTTTAAAATCCGTTTATAAATGCAGAAGTTATATAGAAAAATGTAAAAGCGCGACCCCTACGTTCGGCATAAAAAAATAAAAAAAATTTTTTTGAAACTACCTTTCAATAATACTTCATATTCGAAGGTGTACGGCGAACTTTTTTTTTTTTACTTGTAACCTGGTACGCTCTAGTGTACATACCTCTAATAGAGTAGATACATAATATACAAGTATTTTTTCCAAATTTGTACTTTTAAGGGGTTAAGTGGGGATAGAGGGATACAAATAGTACCACCCAAATGGAAAAGGGGATACAAATAGTACCAACCAAACGGCTGCACCTAGAATAATGAAATTCGGTTTAGGGTGTAAAATGGAAAAAGGGGATAAAAATTGTACCAAACAAATGGATGCAGCTAGAACCATGAAATTCGCGGTATACATTCCTCTGACTGAGTGACACGAAAAAAAACGTTTTTCCAAATTCGTACTCAAGGGATTCAATGAGAGCAGAGGGATAAAAATGGTACCAACAAGGCTACAGCTATAATGATGAAATTTTCGAAAGCCGTACTTTTAAGGAGTAAAGTGCGAAAATGGGGATAAAAATGGTATATGGATAAAAATGGATATAGTAGTAGATTTTAAACAGTGCGCATAAGTATACATTATAGTTTGAAATAGTAATCAAATACAGTAATGTGTATAAACATATCACAATTTTCGTAATATGGTTCTGTACTTCTGTGTCGACATCCTTTAATCTGCTTGTAATACTGTGGAATGCACTCCGTGGTGGAGGGTATATAAGATTCGGCCCGGCCGAACTTAACGCCCTCTTACTTGTTAGCGGACATTTAAGGGATACAATTGGAAAAGAGGGGTACAAATGGTACCAACAAAACTGCTGAAGTTGAAATCATGAAATTCAGTGCATACATTCATCTGACTGTGAATACGCGACACAAAAAGGATATTTTCGAAATTTGTACTTATAGACGGAAAATGGGGCGGATGGGGATAAACCCAAAAGGCTGCAGCTATAATAAGGAAATTCGGAAAATGGGGCGAAGGCGATATAAATGGTACCAACCAAACGGCTGCAGCTATGATAATGACATTCAGTGTAGACATTGATTTGACTGTGTAGGCGCGAAAAATTAAGAGATCTGTTGATATCGTAACTTCAGGATCTAAATTGGAATAAATTTGGCACCAATCAAGCGGGTAATGCTAGAATCATGATATTCAGTATTTGCATTCGACTGACTGAGGTAGATAAGAGGTGCTAATTTTTCTAAATTCATACGTTTAGGGTCAAAATGGAAAGAGGTAGAGAGTAAAACTGCCAGCAATACGAGAGCACCCGAAAAAGATGCTCATCTTGAGATTCGGTAGTAGTGAAAATTGGGATCTTCACCAATGAATTTAACAAGCAGTTATCATAGAAGGGATGTACTTTATTCTTAAAGACTTAAAAGTTATTTTAAAGTGTTGCAAAGGAACCACTTTTTCACTAGTTTCCTTTTAAAAACATTCCGCCGCTAACCATCTCAGCTATCCTCTGTTGTGAGTGGTGAATAACTGAAGCAAACTATGTTGTTCGTTAGAACTGACAATAGGAAACTTAACAAAATATTTATATAGTGTGAACTAATATAACACGCAAATAAATATAATTAATACTAATTTAATTTAGTACTAAATAAATTACCACTACTTAAATTTACTGATATTTTGTAGTATTAATAATTAAATTAAGTAAGGGAAGGCTAAAGTCGGTCGGAGGTGACTATATGATACACTCCACTTTCTCTCCGAAGACAATTCAATTCGGTAAAAAAGTGAAATCGGGAAGGATTTTTGTATCCTGTAAATGTATGTGTTTGACAAAAGGAAAGGACACCTGTATGGGGGTATATTGAAACATGGAACGATGTGACCCGCTTTCACCATGTATGTTTAGAGGTGTATATAAAGGGTGATTTTTAAAAGTTTTTCAAAAAAAAAAAACACATACAATTCAGAAAGATGCATGAAATCTTTATTTGAATCGATATTTAGATTATTAGATGCAAATGTTGACCTTGACTGCGCCTCAAATGGTCCATCCGCTTAGTCCAATTTTGACATTTCCACGTTTTTGAGTAACAGAGGCCCAATTGATGCGAACGGCGAAGAGTCGATTGATGGTCATCATTAACACTGGCCAATACAGCTGCGATATTTTCTTCAGTTCGCACTCTACGAAAGCGTGTTGGTGGTTTAATGTCCAACAATGTAAATTTGGTGCGAAATTTAGTCACAATAGCCCGAAGAGCCGCTTCAGTGGGTCGATTAAACTGACCATAAAATGGAAGCGCGCGATGAACTTTCTTAACAGAGCACGCATTTTGATAATAAAATTCAATAATTTGCAAGCGTTGTTCGTTTGTAAGACGACTCATGGTTAAATTATAGACCACACTGAAGATGTTTGACAATGAAACAAAACACGAAAAGTTCGTCACCTGTTTAAACCAGTGTTGCCAAAAAGATAATAGCTAAAAAATCATCCTTTATATAACAAAATTTATAAAGAGTGATTTTTTTGAGGTTAGGATTTTCATGCATTAGTATTTGACAGATCACGTGGGATTTCAGACATGGTGTCAAAGAGAAAGATGCTCAGTATGCTTTGACATTTCATCATGAATCGTCTTACAAACGAACAACGCTTGCAAATTATTGAATTTTATTATCAAAATGCGTGCTCTGTTAAGAAAGTTCATTGCGCGCTTCCATTTTATGGTCAGTTTAATCGACCCACTGAAGCGGCTATTCGGGCTATTGTGACTAAATTTCGCACCAAATTTACATTGTTGGACATTAAACCACCAACACGCTTACGTAGAGTGCGAACTGAAGAAAATATCGCAGCTGTATCGGCCAGTGTTAATGATGACCACCAATTTTCGATTCGTCGCCGTTCGCACCAATTGGGTCTCTGTTACTCAAAAACGTGGAAATGCCAAAATTGGACTAAGCGGATGGACCACCTAAGACGCAGCCGCGGTCAACATTTAAATGAAATTATCTTCAAAAAGTAAATGTCATGGACCAATCTAACGTTTCAAATAAAGAACCGATGAGATTTTGCAAATTTTATGCGTTTTTTTTTTTTTAAAAATTATCAAGCTCTTAAAAAATCACCCAGTATTTATACCACTATCACCATAGGTGTTTTTTTGTTGGATTATAAGATGTTGTGCCAATTTTAGAGAAAATCGGGTACAATATGTGATTTCTAGAGCGGAAAAAGTCAAATCGGGAGCGACATTTGTATGGGGGTTATATCTAAATCTGAACTGATCTTACCCACTTTCAGCATAGGCGTTTCTAATTGGATTACAAGATGTTGTGCACAATTTAAAGAAAATCGGGTACAATATGTGGTTCTTAAAGCGGAAAAAGACAAATCGGGAGCGACATCTGAACCGACATTACCCACTTTCAGCATAACTGTTTCTTGTTAGATTATAAGGTGTTAAGCCAAATTTGAAGAAAATCGGGTACAATATGTGGTTTCTAGAGCGGCAAAAGTCAAATCGGGAGCGACATTTGTATGGGGGCTATATCTAAATCTGAACCGATCTAGCCCACTTTAGCCACAGGTGTTTCTAGGTAGATTATAAAATGTTGTGCCAAATTTAAAGAAAATCGAGTACAATATGTGGTTTCTAGAGCGGAAAATGTCAAATCGGGAGCGACTTTTTTATGGGGGCTATATCTAAATTTTAACCGATATGCCTCAAATTAAATAGCGTTCGTCCTTGATCCACAAAACTTACTTGTGCCAATTTTTGTTAAGATCGGGCTATAATTGCGGCCTGTAATTTGATTACAACAATAGATGGACAGATGGACAGACGGACATACGGACATTGCTAAATCGATGCAAAAAGTGATTCTAAGTCGATCGGTATAATTTACAGTGGGTCAATCTCGCTTCCTTTTGGGTGTTACAAACAAATGCACAAAGCCATAATACTCTCGTGGAGTGTATAAAAAGTTTTTTTCCCCGCACCGCGATTCGAACCAGAGACCTTCTGGGTGCATAGCTCTGCGATCCCATACTAAAAAATCGTTCCCATTCACTTGTGAAAATGCTATTCATAAAATACGGGATAGTAACATATTATTAATGGGAAAATGCACGTTTGGATTTTAGATGCGATTAAAATGTGCTTCCTATGGAAGTACTTCCAATTTTTGGCCGGGTATATATTATAGGATCTCAGGTCGATATTTCAAGGCGTTAAAAACGAATAACAAAGTTAGTATACGTCCATCCTGTGGTGGAGGGAATGAAAATATACTTTTTTAATTTAAATAGCAGAATGGCATCGTTTGATAAGTTCGACTTCCAATTGATAAATTTAAATGCAGATGAGAAGCATGTATCAATCTTCGTAATTATGAAAAGTCGGACTTGTTAAAACACGCTGTCAACAAAAAGCATATTCGAAAGGTTAAAGTTGAAAAGATCTCGTAGCATTGTTAGTATATTTAATATGTGATGACAAGTCTCCAATAATGCCGTTTGGCGCGGAGACACTCACAATTTGAAAACATTCTGTGAAATGAAACTGAATTTAAACAAGTAAGGAAAGGCTAAAGTCGGGCGGGGCCGACTCTATGATACACTCCACTTTCTATCCGAATACAATTTAATTCGGTGAAAAAGTGAAAACGGGCAGGATTTTTACATCCTGTAAATGTGTGTGTTTGACAAAAAATGTTAAATCTTAAAGGACATTTGTATGGGGTATATTGAAATCTGGAACGAAATAGGTGAAATATAATATGTATAGTTTGGCCAAAAATCGGTTAAACATTTGGGAGCAACATTTGTATTTGCGCTATATCTAAATCTGAACCGATCTTAGCCACTTTCACCATAGGTTTTTTACGTGGATTATGAGCTGTTGTGCCAAATTTAAAGAAAATCGAGTACAATATGTAGTTTCTAGAGGGGAAAATGTCAAATCGGGAGCGACATTTGTATAGGTGCTATATCTAAATCTGAACCGATCTTACCCAATTTTCGAATAGGTGTTTCTAGTTGGATTACAAGATGTTGTGCCAAATTTAAAGAAAATCGGGTACAATATGTAGTTTCTAGAGCGGAAAATGTCAAATCGGGAGCGACATTTGTATGGGGGCTATATCTAAATCTGAACCGATTTGCCTCAAATTAAATAGCGTTCGTCCTTGATCCACAAAACTTACTTGTGCCAATTTTTGTTAAGATCGGACTATAATTACGACCTGTAGTTTGATTACAACAATAGATGGACAGACAGACAGACGGACAGACAGACAGACGGACATTGCTAAATCGACTCAGAAAGTGATTCTAAGTCGATCGGTATACTTAACAATGGGTCTATCCCGCTTCCTTTTGGGTGTTACAAACAAATGCACAAAGCCGTAATACTCTCGTGGAGTGTATAAAAAGAAATTGAAAGAGGTGCTCATCGATCCATGATATTGGACACATGTCAAAATGCTCACCAAACTGAATGGTAATAGTTTAAAAGTGGAGGGTATCATATAGTCGGTAATAGTTTAAAAGTGGAGGGTATCATATTGTCGGCCCCGATCGACTTTAGCCTTATCTTGCTTATTTTGCAATAAATACAATGCTCATTTGAATTTTGGAATTTTTACTTCTTCAAAAAAATCTGTGAAAAATATTTGCTATGTAATGATTGATAGGAGCTTTAATTTCTATACATTTCTAAAAGTACTTTAAAACTTCAAACATTATGCGAGAGAGCAATTCCATCACACAAAATAAATTCTTTATAATTCACTCAGACATTATTTTGGGGTTTTAAACAGAAATTGTTGAGGCGCGTTTACATTTCACATTTTTTAACGATGCGGTTCTCATACGCTGGCTTTTACTGCTTCCAGAACAATCCAACGCAATATGCAAAAAAAAAAAAAAAAAAAAAAAACAATGTCTAATAATAAACAAAGAGCACAACCAAAAATAGATTTAAATTTGCCAGAAATATGTATTTGTACGGGGAAATACATTTAAGCTCTTAAGCCAATAAACAAGGAGCTTTTTTTTCTTGTAGAATTTCTTGTATACGCCGTTCCGCCGTAATAACCATTTTTTGCTTCCACCAAATGAGAATAATTTAGCGAATAGATGGCGGCGTTACGGAAACATTCATAATTTGAAGGACATAAAAAACAAGAAATCCTTAATGTAAAATATGTTCCCATGATTTATAATGTGCTTGTAATAATCGTGAATAATACTGAGAATAAAATGATGTTTATTGCCAAGGATAATAATATAATATATTTAACGAGCAGGATCAAGTTTGTACATTTTCAAGAGTTTGTTGCAGTCTCCTTCTTAGGCGTATAAAATATTAAAACACAATCGAATACAATAATTTCCGCGAGTTGTAATAAAAGATTAAGTGCGTTTACACTTTAAGTTGAAATGATTAATTAAATGTTGGCCGCGCTTGGATGCCAAAGGTGCTGTGGAATGACGATGGCAAATATCCATTGTCGCCCAGGATGTAGTAAAATGTTGTCCTTGTATTTGTTGGCAACTATTCATTAAATTAAAATTTTTATGCTGCCTTCTTGGTGTGCATGGGAAAAACGAAATATCAATTAAATAATTTAGTCATCGTAATTAAATATCTCAATGACTGACTAACCGGGTGGCATTTTTCTATCGCTCCAAGGACATGGTCTGGAAATGAGAGTGGGCTGTCTGGCGAATATTGGATATATAAAATGATGAACAGTATGTATGGGATAAGAGAAATAATTACGACATTGCACGATGGGGCCAAATACCAATTTGAGAGGCAAAAAGTCAAAAGAAAAGTAACGTATTTTCAGAAAATAATAATGGCAGATTGTCGCAAACACTGTAAAATGGCAAAATATAAAAATTTGGAACCAGGTGGCAACTCTTTTTTTTCTGCCAAAGTTACTCATTTTTCTCTTGTTTCATTTTTGATATTTCAA
>CANDYM010000200.1:0-87943 GCA_947397865.1 Polietes domitor
GCAATAATTTAATTTTTCCAAATGCTTGGACTGTTTGGAGGTACGAAAACCCCAGTGTTTGTTACATATTAACGTCCTAACCTTTATACCACTGTTAATTTTTTATATCAATTCCACACTTAGTGTCATTTCCTTTTGTTTAATTAATAAAATTGCAGCTTTTAAATTTCACAACTTATTACCACCAAAAGTACGTACAAAGTTAGTACATACTTTTTGGGTGTTTTTCATTAAATTAAATTTCGATTCCCAAGCATCGATAATCGATTCCAGTATAAAGTTGGACACATGTAATCGATTCCTAAATAATCGTTTTTGAGCCCTCAGAATCGATTCTCGATTACAATCGGAATCGATTTACCATTCACTACTCTCTACGCCTCTCATGATTGACCGTCTTTTTGCAGTAACGTGTTTCGATCTGTTTCCAACTGTGGGTCTTAATTAACACATTCCTTCACAATAATATTAAATTTTGATTTTTTTACTAATCAAGACGGATATCCATTCACTTTCTGGTCCATAAAAATGGCTTGTGGCATAGCGTTTTTTCTGTTTACGCTTTGATATAACCGTTTTTTTGCAGGAGTCGTGCACGGTGGTGAGGCTCGTACAGGACGTCTTTGAATTTTTTGAGCAAAAACTGGGACTTCAAATTGTTCAGTTCGCTTATAGGAAGAGAATAATGAGTCGTTTGTCACAAGTCTTTTCATAAAATTATCCGTCCGACCACCTATCTTACGCGATCAACAACATCGGTGCACAACAAAAAATTTAATTAAAAAAAGAGTAATAATTAGAAATATTGAATTATATAATAAATCGAATATTTATGAATATTGAATTTCTGGACAATGTCTCTGTGTTATACTCTACAAAAATAAGCAGTCACAATTCGCTGTATGAACTAAGATCAGAATTTATCGCATGCCATTTCAATAAAAATTCTATTTTAACTCCAATAGAAAAAATAACAAAATAAAATCGAGTATTCCTAAAAAAATCCTTATACAGGATTATCATTTACTAATACGAAAAACGGCAGATCAAAAGAAATTTCAAAAATGTCGTTTTTTAAAACAAAGTTGTCGAGTTTTGTTCAGACCCAATTTTATATTTATCAATAAAAATGCCGATAACCATCACATATCTAAATGGGATTAAATTGGATAAGCGAAACATTTTGGATCTTCAATATTAGTACTTGTGCTATAAAAATGGTATGGATATATGGGCTGTAGGTGTACCCAAGAAATTGAAAATGGGGAAAATCGGTCTTAAGGGAAATTGTTTGTACCTACGAACGACTGGCAATGCACCTGCTATTTAGGGCATATTTTTGAAGTTTGCTGCCTCTCTTGATTACTCTTGAAGTTTTATATGTTTATATACGAGGACTATTAATATTAAAATAATGAACCATCACTATTTATTTAAAATATTGCGCATATCTATAAGGAATACTTATCCTTATAGATATAGAAAACATAAAAATATAGTATGCATAAAAAATATCACAATTTTTCTAATCTGGAATGCACTCCGTGGTGGAGGGTAAATAAGATTCGGCCCTGCCGAACTTATTGCCTTTTTTAAATGGGCCGTGTGGCCCATTTTTCGAAAATTTTCAAATCATCTGGAAAACATCTTTACAGAAGTATTTTAAAGAAGGACAATATTTCTTAGGAATAATGTAGAAATAAATCTTTGGAAATCACAGATTAATTTTTTACAGATTTTTACAGTCAGACCTTCTATGCATAAAGTATTGAATGGTATCGCCAACATCATTGCCCTAGAAACTAGAAACCATGTCTGTCCTTTGGTGAATTGCCTTAGAAATCCAGAAACGCACACACCCTCCAAGCCATTACTGTGATTATTTGCATATCCCGGAGAACAGTTGTAACACTCGCCAAGTCAACAGTTGCGTTCCGTGTAAAAACCATCAAGTCAATGGCATTTTCGTTACAACGAATGCACAAAATCGTAACGAAGGAAAAGAAAACAGTTCTTCAGTAGCTGGAGAAAACAAGCAGAGAAAAGTTGTAAAAAACAACAAAATTTTGTCTTTGTCCTTGCGTTTAATGATGCACGGAAATAATGAATATCCTCCGACCCCCAACACACACACACCCTTCACGCTCTACAGCCAAAGAGAGAAGCTGACGATGGTCCAACTACGGCAAACAAGCAACTATCCGCGACATTAACATCCCACGAAGCCAACCATTCGACCATCCTCCCGTGACGAAGCTAGTGTTAGTCCTGTTTGTAGTCTCCCTCCGCCCGTCACCCTCCCATGCAGGATGTTCATTTGTTCGCCACCTTCGGCGACTGAACGACTGAGTGAACGAATGAAGTGCATTGCGTAATATTTACTAAGGTTAAGTTGAGTGAAAAATTAAATTTCAAATTTATTTCATTTCAAATTAAAAGTTTACCTTGACATCACCTTGGCTGATGTAGTTGCTACCTCTGATGGCCGATGCTCGATGCTGCTGCCAGCCAGTAGTCATTGCCATGGACGGTAGTTAGTTCTCGTGTTCCCGGAGTCCATTATATTCTGTTCTTTCCTATTCGTTCGTTTCGTTACGTTTCAGTTTTATGTGCGTTTCATTAGCATAAAAGCCTGAATAGATAATTTTAGACTTAATTTTAATTCTTTTTAAGAAAATATGATAATTACCTGAACAACGAATAAGATTTAGTTGGACTCCACTAAATTGTTATAGTGTTTATGCCCTTTAGCCGAGTAGGATTGCCATCGGCACTGGAATTAGAATAGCGAACGGGACATTTCATGTTTGATGTTGTATTCGATGGGATGAATAAGTGAAGAAAACATAAAATAGTCTGAGCGAGTTAGTTGTTGAATTAAAAAAATAACTCTAATATACACAGAAAAAAATAAAATTAGGATTTAATTAAAAAATTCACGAATTCAAATGAAATGTTAATAATAATAGGTGTGATAAAGAAATTCAAATAATCAATAAATTAATAAAGAAATTTGTAAGCCGTTTATTGAAAATATTTTTCTTATTCACTTAATAAAGAAATTCACATATTGACTAAAAATGTTGTAAGTCATTTATTAAAAAAAATATAAAATTTTGGCCGAAGCTAGTATCGAACCGGGGATATTAGATTTGTAGTCGCGCATTCTTACCATCGCACCGCGCTCAGTATACGGAGAGTTAAGTTAAAGTTGAATATAAGGCGATGACGAGCCTGTCGTTGCGATTTTGCCAATTCCATGAAGTGCCAGAAAATAATTTTCAATTAAATGTTTAATTAGAAAATCTTGTGTTTTGGCTAAAGTTTTAGTCAAATGTATTAATTGAGTACTATTCAAGGAGTTTCTTATTTTGACTAAACTTTTCAACAATCCAAATAAATGTTTGTTCGAATATTTTTGTTCAACAGAAGCACGGGATCGATATCCAGTTTTCGCGAATTGCGATTTCACACGAGATGAAGTGTGGACATTTGTTTGTTTTCGGTAACTACTGAACTGGGATTTTTGGGTGTATGTTTAAGTCCGAAGCAGTTCTAATCCAATTGAGTTTGCGAGGCAGATATACAACCAATAATTAACCAGAGTAGTTGTTGCATTACACTGGGCATTAATAACGGAGGGTGCGTCCCTTGAAACTATAGTCTGCCCTGCTAGCAACCGAACCAAATAAATGTCACATACTTCTTTATAAAATACTTTGTTTTCTGTTTAAGAAAATAAAAATAAATGATCTCGAACCTGAGTAAGAGTTACAACAAACAAGTAAGGAAAGGCTAAAGTCGGGCGGGACCGACTTTATGATACACTCCACTTTCTATCGGAATACAATTCAATTCAGTAAAAAAGTGAAAACGGGAAAAATGTTTGTATGTTTCCTAATCATATATTAATATGACCTGGTCCAATTAGTCAAATCGAGAATAATATTTGTTTCGGGGCTATATCGAAACATGGAATGAAGTGGACTAACTTTCACAATAAGTTCTTCCAGTTGAAGTATAAAGTATTACGATCAATTTTAAGAAATTCTCTGAAAATACGCGGTTTCTGGGAGATCGAAATTTGTATGAGAGCTATATGTAAATCTGAACCGATGTGACCCATTTTCACCGTGGGTATTCTTAGTTGGAATATAAGATATTTTGCAAGACTTGAAGAAGATCTGTTTAAATATGTGGTTTCTAGAGCAGAAAAAGTCAAATCGGGAGCGAAATTTGTATGGGAGCTATATATAAATCTGAACCGATCTAACACATTTTTACAACAGGTGTTTCCAGTTGAAATATAAGGTGTTCTGCGAATTTTGAAGAAAATCTGTTAAAATATGTGGATTCTAGAGCGGAAAAAATCAAATTGGGAACGGAATTTGTATGGGAGCTATATATAAATCTGAACCGATCTAACACATTTTTACAACAGGTGTTTCCAGTTGAAATATAAGGTGTTCTGCGAATTTTGAAGAAAATCTGTTTAAATATGTGGTTTCTAGAGCAGAAAAAGTCAAATCGGGAGCGAAATTTGAATGGGAGCAATATATAAATCTGAACCGATCTGACTTATTTTCACCATAGGTGTTCCTAGTTGAAATATAATATATTTTGCAAGACTTGAAGAAGATCTGTTTAAATATGTGGTTAGTAGTGGCAGTAAGACGCTCCATATTAGTTTCATGATCGAGTTCCTGATACTTACTCTACAACAACGAACAATGTGATTACAGTCAAAATTAATGGAAATTATTAAAAACAATTTCAAGGCTTCCAAACATGTGGATATTCCCGACTAAAATTAATCTTTGGTTTGCTTAATGCATTGTCCCAAAATATTTCGTCATTATCACTTTCCATTCATGAGCCAGCCAGTTTTTTTACGAATCGAATATTGTGATTTTTTGAACTTCTTAAGCCATTAAGGACCGCAATAGTTTCTTAAATTGTTCGGTGAAATTTCAAGTAAAAACTAAAAAAATACTGTCATTATCAAAGGTTTAGAGTGTACGTTTGCACTGGAAATTCGTCTCATAAACCTGTGATACATGTTTTTGGATATGACTACCTAGAAAGTAGTTTAATGCACTGTACCAGGTTTTTTTCGATTTTATCAAATCCGTATTAAACTAGAAGAAATTCGCTTGAAATTTAACAAAAACATATTTGTATTTTCTTCCAAAAAAATGTTACGAATTTTATAAAATTTCCTTATAACATAATTCGAATTCGAATTTATTTTTTAAATATCCATTTATTTTACAAGTCTACGTAATTGGAGGTATGTACAAACCGAATTTCGTGTTTCTAGCTGTTATGGTGGGATTGGTACCATTTGTATCCCTTTTGTCCTATTTTACCCTTAATTGATTGACTAATTGAATATGAATTTTGTATATACATGTAGCGTCCATGCTATATGTACGGGTTCGATCGGGCTTATATTTCAAAAATAATACGGGTTCCTTTGACGATAATTGTAATTTAAAAAAAAAGAATTAAACGTTTAGTTATGAAAAGCAGTGTCATGATTTCCACCAATTTTTTAAGTACATATTTATGAATATCAACAATTTTCTAAAATCAAGACACCCTAATGTATTCCAAATTTCACCATTTTAGCTGTAGCCGTTTAGTTGGTACCATATTTATCCCTATATTCTCATTTATTTACGGAATTAAGTTTTTCCTCTCCATTTTCATATTTGTTATTTTCCAGAATTATTTTTCAATAACTCTATATTTTGCAAAGTTTTTCTGGGAGCTTATCGTGAATACACTTTCCACATGGGCAGAAGCTTTCCGGTAAACTTTCTCCCACTTGATAACTCTATTTATACCCTACACCACAGGGTATAATGTCTTTGTGCATTTGTTTGTAACACCCAAAAGGAAACGAAATAGACCCATTGTTAAGTATACCGATTGACTTAGAATCACTTTTTGAGTCGATTTAGCGATGTCCGTCCGTCTGTCCATCTATTCTTGTAGTCAAAGTCCAGCTCGCAATTGTTGTTAGAACTAAATGAAACTTTGCACAGCGAAGTTTTATCGGATTAACGTTATTTAATTTGAAGCAAATCGCTTCAGATTTAGATATAGCTCCCATACAAATGTGGCTTCCGATTTTACTTTTTCCGCTCTAGAAACCACAAACTTTGACAGATTTTCTTTAAATTTGGCAAAAACAACTTATATTTCAACTAAGAACAGCTCCCGATTTGATTCTTTCCGCTCTAGAAACCACATATTTAACACTCCATAAAATTTGCGAAAGCGTCTAATATTTCAACTAGAAAACCTTTGCTAAACATGGGTCAGATCGGTTCAGATTTGTATATAGCTCACATTCATAGTTTGTGTTCAAATGTCTCACAATTATAGATAGAAGTATGGAATTTGTAGTATATTCTCCTCTTATAGCTGCATCGTATATCACCCGGTCCAAATGTAATGACCTTTTTATATCCTACACCATAGGGTATAATGACTAAGTGTAGGGTATCATATAGTCGGCCACGCCCGACTTTGACCTCCCTTACTTGTTTTAGCTTTCATTAATGTCGAATTATATATCTGCTTAAGTCTATTTTTTAGTAAATTTGTATTTTATATATATAAATATAATAATACTTTCTTGTCTTCTAGAAACAGGATTACAAGTGGGGAAGTAATCCCGAGAATTTTCCTTATAAATTATGTCATACGATTTTTATTTTGTTTATGGTCAAAGTTTTCAATTGTGTGATTTCAATTACAGTTTTTATTTGCACAAATATCCAGTATTCGTTATAATTTTGAAATTTTCATGAGCCTTACATTTTCCACATGAGCAGATACTTTCCACATGACTAGGCACTCTCTGTTGCGTTGTCAGCCAGCTGGCAACTCTATTGTCACCCTCCTGTAATTTCGTATTAAGCTTCTGCTTAAGTCTATTTCATGGTAAATTTGTATTTTAGATTAAAAAAGATAGTACGCAATATATATTGGTATAGTTGTTTCGACAACGACGACCAAATAAGCAAAATTTAAACGTAAATCGTATCGTTTCCTCTCAATGGAGAAATATTCAAAAATTTCCATGCGAAAATAATACCAAAACAAAAAGTTTATTTCAAATAGTATTACATTATTGTTTTCTACGAAACAGTTTTACATGTGGCCAAAGTACCCCGAGAATTTTCCATATAAATCATGCCGTAGCATTTTTTGTTTTTTGTTGTTTATGGTCAAAATGTTGAACATTGAACTGTTTTAAGTATTTCAATTGTTCGAGTACGAGTACTACGAATGATGGCAAAAATATATGGGATTTATTTGTGAATGGACATATGTATGTGTAGCATGTACATAAGGGCGGCTAAGGAGATGTGATAAAACTTAACTTTATCGTGGAATGAATTGAATACTTTTCAGCTCACAGTCCAGCTCATCACGAAAGTATTTTGTAAGAATTAATATTGTGAATTTTCATAAAAATTTAATGTTATAGATAGCATGCCGATCTAATAAATAAATCCCCACAAACAATTAAATAAAACAAAACATTGAATTTTTCATTTTTTTTTCAGTCTTGTTTTTCTTGCATAAAATGATACAAACGCATATTTCATAAAACTTTAACGATTTAGTTTGTGATTTATGTCAAAAATATTTAAATACTCTCGTAGTTCAGGCAGGCGATGTTGACGACGAGGAGAAGGAGGGCAAATGTCGAGAGCCAAATTTCTGATAAGAATGTAATTTATACATTCATACATACAGACGTCTATATATATATTTGTATATTTTTACACATTATGCCAAACCTTGTTATCAACATCTACATCATCATTTTCTCCATCATCATCAACAAGTTTGGCTTAGTCTTGAAAACGATATGTGTCTGTGTTTTTCCTCGAAGGCCAAATTTCATGTTTCAATAGACTGGCACGTGTGTGATGTCCTTTGGCAAAAGGTCATTAAAGCGAACATGTTTAACTTTGCTGATGGTAACGTTCGGCCGACTCGGAGGCTATTTCACCCAGTTGAGCAGTTTGATTCAAAATGATGACACACTCATTCCCTGTGCATGTGTTGGGAAACACATTTTTGGATTCCACTGGTTTGGTAGGAACTGTCTTCTTTCTAATCCAGCATCACAACAAAACAATTTAATAAGAAAGTTCTTTAAATAGTTTTTGAAATTTAGTTTATCATTCTCGATATTGATTTAAGTTTAGAAGTTATGTACTACCTATAGCTGAATTTTCACTCACCTCCCGCTATTGCTATGTTATAGAGTTTGAGAGAAAATTTAATAATACCCTACACCACAAGATATAATGTCTTTGTGCGAGATACGAGATATACCGATCGATTTAGAATCACATTCTGAGTCGATTTTGCAATGTCCGTCCGCCCGTCCGTCTCTCCATCTATTATTGTAATCAAAGTACAGGTCGCAATTGTTGTTTGAACTAAATGAAACTTTACACAACGAAGTTTTATGGGATGAGGACGAACGCTATTTAATTTGAAGAAAATCGGTTCAGAGTTAGATATAGCTCCCATACAAAATTTACTGCCGATTTGACTCTTTCCGCCCTAGAAACCACTTGTTTCAACAGATTTTCTTCAAATTTGGCAACTCATATTTCAACTAAAAAGATCTACGCCGAAAGTTGGCCACATCGCTTCAGATTTATATATAGCTCACATGCAACATTTTCTCACGATTTTATTGCTTTCGCTCTGAAAACCACATATTTCACCAGATTTTCTTCCCATTTGGCAAAACGCCATATATTTCAATTAGAAATAGCTCTGGTAAAAATAAGCCAGATCGGTTCAGATTTATATATAGCTTCCATATAAATATCTCCACCAATTTGATTCTTTCCATATTTCATATCACATATTTACCAGATTTCCATCAAATTTGGGAAAACATCTTATATTTCAACTAGAAAACCTATGCTAAAAATGGGTCAGTTCGGTTCAAATTTATATATATATCCCATTCAAATTTTCTTACAAATACGGATAGAAATATGAAATTTATAGTATATTCTCCTTCTGTAGTTGTATCGGACATCATTCACCGATTCAAATGTAATGGCGTTGTTATACCCTACTACACAGGGTGATTAGGTGCAGGGTATTGAATTTACTTGTTTTTATCATTGCACAGTGGTAACTTACGGCCAAAATCCTATAACTTTTGTATTTACCACCATACATTTCTGAAATTTGGCATTTTGATATGTGGCATTATTTCAGATTTTTTAAACAAACAAAAAATGGGAGGGCCACGCCCACTTACTTATAATGAGGAAATTTCACTTATTTAGAAAATTACATCAATATTGAATATTTTATTGAAATGTTTTTCAATATTTTCGATCATTATAGTGACTATTTCACTTCTCTTCTTGTTGTGGTGTAGGTTCCACATTCGAAAAAGTTCTCCGTTTGTAATAATATGGGCCACTTAAAATGGGTCTAATGAAAATATTGCGAAAAACTGCAACTTAAAATTATAGTCTTATAGTCTTACTCTAATCAATGTTGGATATTTTTATACACTCCACGAGAGTATTATGTCTTTGTGCATTTGTTTGTAACACCCAAAAGGGTGTTACATCAAATTACAGGTCGTAGTTATACTTCGATCTTAACAGAAATTGGCACAAGTATGTTTTGTGGATCAAGAACGAACGCTGTTTAATCTGAGGCATATCGGTTCAGATTTACATATAGCTCCCATACAAATTTCGCTCCCGATTTGACTTTTTCCGCTCTAGAAACCACATATTTAAACAGATCCTCTTCAAATTAGGCGAAATATATTATATTTGTCCTACAAACACCCATAGTGAAAATGGGTCAGATCGGTTCAGATTTACATATAGCTCCCATACAAATTTCACTCCCGATTTGTGTCTTTTCACCTTTTCACTCAAGATACCATATATTACAAGAGATTTTCTTCAAAATTGACTAAACATCTTATATTTCAGCTACAAACACCCGTGGTAAAAATATGTTAGATCGGTTCAGATTTATACATAGTTCCCATACAAATTTCGCTCCCAATTAACACGTTATATTCGAACTGGATGAACTTATTGTGAAAATCAGTCACATTTTACCATGTTTGGGTATAGCCCCGATACAAATATTCTTATCGATTTGACAAATCGGACCAGGTCATATTTGTCTATGATTAGGAAACATACAAAAATTCTTCCCGTTTTCACTTTTTTACCGAGTTGAATTGCATTCGGATAGAAAGTGGAATGTATCATATAGTCGGCCCCGCCCGACTTTAGCCTTTCCTTGCTTGTTTATCCTCTTTTTTCTATTTCGCCTTCTTAGAGTACGACTTTCTAAAATCTCTTTTTTCTACGTGTCTACGCAATTAGAGGGATGTACACACCGAATATCATCATTCTAGCTGTAGTCGTTTAGTTGGTACTATTTGTATCCCTCTGTACCCGTTGTATCGCTTGAAAGTACGAATTTGGAAAAAAACCTTTTATTTGTTGTGTCTATGCAGTCAGAGGAACCATTTTTATCCCTTTATTCCCATTTTACCCCTTAAATTAGGAATTTGGAAAAAATATTTTTATATTATTTATCCAGTCAATTTGAGAAATGTACACACCGAATATTGTGCTTCTAGCTGCTTTCGCTTTATAGGTACTATTTTTATCCCTTTTTGCCCCATTTCACTCGCTACGAATAAAAATCACTATATGGTGCACGTTTTTGTTATAGGGGGAAAGCGCATACCCAATAGCAAGTAAGTACAAGCATACATATTGAAAAAATATGCTTAAATACTATAAAATATTAGGTGTTATTAGAGGTTATTATGGGTATTTTTAGTGCTTGTGAGGGAAAAATGTTTCCCTTCGGGCCGATTTCGCCCAGTTTCAATCCCAACCGATCTACGACTATAAGACGTATTTATGGAAAATTTGGACTTCCTAGCACCTTTCGTTTAGATGCTATCGTGCTTTCAACAGACGGACGGACGTACGGACATAGCTAGATCGTCTTAGAATTTCATGACGATCAAGAATATATATACTTTATAGGGTTTCAGGTCAATATTTCAAGGTGTTACAAATGGAATGACAAAGTTAGTATACCCCCATTCTGGAAGTGGAGGGTATAAAAAATATATTCTTTTGAAAAATACGTGGTGTAGGTATGGAGATGTCATTCATAAAGTGATCACCAAAAACCTTATGATTTCATTCACAAATAAAGAGTGATTTTTTTGAGGTTAGGATTTTCATGCATTAGTATTTGACAGATCACGTGGGATTTCAGACATGGTGTCAAAGAGAAAGATGCTCAGTATGCTTTGACATTTCATCATGAATAGACTTACTAACGAGCAACGCTTGCAAATCATTGAATTTTATTATCAAAATGCGTGCTCTGTTAAGAAAGTTCAGAAAGAAAGAAATTGTGTTCAGCGACGAAGCTCATTTTTGGCTCAATGGGTACGTAAATAGGCAGAATTGTCGATTTTGGAGTGAATATCAGCCAGAAGCATTGCAAGAGCTACCAATGCATCCAGAAAAAGTCACAGTTTGGTGCGGTTTATGGGCTGGTGGCATCATTGGACCGTACTTCTTCAAAGATGATGCGAATCGTAACGTAACTGTGAATGGTGAGCGCTACCGTGAGATGATATCCAACTTTTTTTTGCCCAAAATGGAAGAACTGAACTTGGTTGACATGTGGTTTCAACAAGATGGCGCTACATGCCACACAGCTCGCGATTCTATGGCCATTTTGAGGGAAAACTTCGGAGAACAATTCATCTCAAGAAATGGACCGGTAAGTTGGCCACCAAGATCATGCGATTTGACGCCTTTAGACTATTGTTTGTGGGGCTACGTCAAGTCTAAAGTCTACAGAAATAAGCCAGCAACTATTCCAGCTTTGGAAGACAACATTTCCGAAGAAATTCGGCCTATTCCGGCCGAAATGCTCGAAAAAGTTGCCCAAAATTGGACTTTCCGAATGGACCACCTAAGACGCAGCCGCGGTCAACATTTAAATGAAATTATCTTCAAAAAGTAAATGTCATGGACCAATCTAACGTTTCAAATAAATAACCGATGAGATTTTACAAATTTTATGCGTTTTTTTTTTTTAAAAGTTATCAAGCTCTTAAAAAATCACCCTTTATATGTAATTTTGACAATTTTATAATTCTGTCGTTGGTATCCTTAAATGATGACATTCTATATATTGTTTTAATTTTTGTTTAAATTATTAGATAATAGAATATCCATATTCAAATCAAGTACAAAATAACTGCATCCATAGGTATTTAAAACTAAACTAGTTCGAAGTTCGGTTTAAATGAAGACTTGAAGAAAACAATTTATTTATTTATTTATTTTACCAATATTAGTTTCATTTATATACACTTCTACTTGAGCCAAGTGATCAAGAATTTGTTGTAGAGTGTCGCGTGACTGAAGAAAAGTTCTTACATAGCTTACGCTACACATTGCATCCAGGGCAGTTGTGACTCGGATTGGCTCTTCGTTGTCCATATCGTCGTCAAGGTCGTCATCATCAGCGCGAACAGACTACAAAATGACTGCGTCGTCCAATTCTTCCATAGTTACTAGGACGTCATCAAAACATATGTAATCGTTGAAGCTTTCTGTCCCAACTGTAAATGCAAATAATAAAGGTTAATTTAAAGTACGACAACTCAGCAAACCCTTTTTATTATCATATGCATATGTTTCCATTGGTTGATTTAGCAATTCTATTAATGGCAGATCATCATCAGAGTCGAACTCATCTCCATTGCTGGTAAATCCGCCCTGCCGAAAGCAATTCGCAACTGTTGTTTTGCTGACTTCTAACCATATCTTCACCCATATCAACCGAATTAACAATTTTTGAGAGAAGCAAGTGGCGATATTTACTTTTCAATGCGTGAATGACACCTTGGTCCATAGGTTGTAAAACTGAGCTTGTATTTGGAGGCATAAACACTAATTTAATGCACTCTAAGTTCTTTGTATCTGGATGGGCTGGGTAGTTGTCTACCAGAAGTATAATTTTTCGATTCGCACGGCGTAAATTATATTCCCATTGTCTTAATTCGCTGGTGAAAATTTCGGATGTCATCCAAGCCTTTTTATTAGCTTGGTAATTTTTTAATGTTTTTAAAGCACCTGGGACTTTTTGATTTTCCGATTACTAAAAGTTTTCGTTTCTATGTACCCGTCATATTAGCTACTACGAGCATTGTTAGCCGTTCCTTTGATAGTTTACCACCTGCACAGGTCTCACCTTTGAATCGCAGTGTATTATTGGGAGTGACTTTATAAAATAAACCAGTTTCATCGCCGTTAAATATGTCCTTATCTTTATAATTTGTTCTTATATCTGGCCACTTATTTTGCAACCAATCATTGACCACATCAACATTGACTTCAGCCGCCTCTCCAACAATTTTTCCACCAGTGATGTTGTGGCTTCTTTTAAATCGAACAATCTAACTTTCGCTGCACTTAAAATCGCAGTAGTTAAGCTTTTTTCCAAATTCTTGTGCTTTAGCTTGTAAAACGGCATTGGTTATAGTCATATTATTGGCTCTTTTCTGAGTAAACAATTTTAGTAGGCAATGGTCCAGTTCGATGAAAGAAGGGGTTTTAACCTTGACCTTAAACTTTAACCCTAAATTTGAGCAGTTTTGCTCAAAATTATTTAGCACCAAGTCCTTATTTTTCCAAATTGTTGCAATGGTTGACTTGCTGAGGCCCATTTCTTGACATATTTGCTTTTGTTTTACACCTTGTTGTAATCGTTTAATTATTTCATACTTCTCTTTTAAAGAAAAACACTTTCTTTGCTTTCCAGCTGTAGCAGCTGTACGTCCATCTTCTAGCTTTGTAATTATCAACTGCTGTCTGCACACCGCCTTCACACAAACAAACAATAAACTTAGGGAAATCCCCTGATTCGAGAACATAGGAAAACTAAAACACTGCGTAATACAGTGTTGCCAGCGCAAAAATATCTTGTTTTATTCATAGCGCCACTTATGGGTTCGTTTTAACCAAAAAATAAACAAATGGGTTCGTTTTAACCGAAAAATAAACAAATTTTGAATACAAATAAAGTTTGTTATAACCGAAAGTTCGCTTTAAACGGGTTCGTAATAAGCGACAAAAATTGCATGGTTTATTAGAAATGAAGCACGTGCTTTTGAAATTAGTTATTTTTAGGCGAAAGTTCGTTATAAGCGAAAATTACTGTATTTAATTCTTACATATTATCAACTTAAAAAATATCGAAAAAATCTGAATTCTTGTTATACGATATCCTCCATTTTGACATATCAGCAAATCAGGATTTACTTATACATACATATCTATCTACATATATCGCAGTAACTAAAAGCAAATGTGTTGTTTTTTTTGTTCGTATTGCCCCTTTAATGGCGGTGCCTAAAATCGCTCACTCGGCAAACAAAACAAAAAAGAAGAACAAAAACTATCAATCGTTTTGCATGTGTCACATGCACAGTGTTGCAATAGTATTGTTTGCCTTTTACCAACTGATATTTTAAAGGATTGGTGGATGGATGTTGTTGTTGATGCTGCTCTTCATATTTCCATGCTGAGTATTTATTAACGGGCGGAAATGGGCGGTGGTGTGGGCGAAGATGAAGGGACAATGCAAATACTGAGCCTTGTGTAAATATGTACATGTCTGTTATGTAAATGAAGGTTGATGGACAGACGGACGGACGTCCAGACAGACAGACAGTTATAAATATGCATAAGTACACATACACACATATATACAAATAGACAGACATTTGTACTTCGATACTGATGTACGTTCACGTGTTATAGGGTGTCCCTTGGCGCAAGGAAATTGCAAAACATGCTTATAAAACCGGGTTTCTGACATAAGTGACATGATAATCCATTTTAATTCAGTAATGATGACTTAATAAACTAAAATATTAGACCTACAATTTTCACAACAGAAAATAAAAATCCACACGACTGGAATTTTCCACAAATTAGGGTGTATTTTCGTCGTTTATTCCAAATTATTTCCCACAATTTCTAATCACCGCACAAGTACTATGGAAATTATATTAAACCTTTGAAATTAAATTAAATTGATTACAATTGTCAGCGATCATATAATATCACTATGCCACGATTGACTGCAAGAGCTGCAAGAAAACTAATTTCATCATAAATATTTCTAGGTGAAATAAAGTGGTTGTTCCCAATATTTCACGATTTTTTAGGTGGTTTATAGAGCGGAATTCATATTGGGAGCTGCATTTCTTTGGATGCTGTATGTAAATCAAAACCGATTTGCTTAAAATTCAATGGCGTCCATCCGTGAACCGTGTCCCACGTTTTTGCAATCAATGTGTTCTTAGAAAATTTACCGTGTTATCACCCATATACAAATCTATTCATGTCGTTTTGATTTTATACTTTTTTGAATGTGAATGCGTACATCAACCAGATAACAGTGGTCAAGAAACAAATTAGTATTGGGTAAATTGCAGAGAAATCTAAATTAAAAGATGAAATGTGTTGAAAGTCAAAAAAGAAATACATTGAATGGTCTAAACTGTGTTACAGTTTATTTATGTATTTGTACATTGGGTTGAGTTCTTTGGTAAAGTTTTTAGGCTCACACCTACCTCACCTACCGTATTAAAATAAACCATTACTGTGTCGGGTGTGAAGAAAAAGTTCTCCAGGTAAATCGATTTCATAAATGGTTTCAAATAGTAGTAATGAGGTCTATTTAACATTAACAAAAAGGGTTTCCAGTCGACTTCTTTTAGGAACTATTTTTAAACCATACACCTCCAGGAAGGGGGTATACTAACTTTGTCATTCCGTTTGTAAAACCTTGAAATATCGACCTGAGACCCTATAAGTATATATATTCTTGATCGTCATAAAATTCTAAGACGATGATGACGATAAGATGTCCGCCCTCCCTCCGTCCGTCTGTCCATCTGTCCGCCCGTCTGATGAAAGCAAGTTAGTCATCTAAAAGAAAGGAGCTAAGACGTCCAATTTTTCCCAGAATACGTCTAATAGTGGTAGATCAGTTGGGATTTAAACTGGGCGAAATCGGCCCAAAAGGGAAACATTTTTCCATCACAAGCCTGAAAATACCCATAATAAATTTTAGAGTATTTAAGCATATTTTTTCAATATGTCTGTTTGTACTTACTTGATATTGGGTATACGCATTCCCCCTATAACAAAACCGTGCACCATAAAGTGATATTTATTCGTAGGGGGTGAAATCGGACAAAAAGGGATAAAAATGGTATATATTAAACGACAACAGCTAGCTACACACAGATATTTACATAATATAAATGTATTTTTTCCAAATTCGTACTTTCAAGAGGTAAAATGGGAATAGAGGGATAAAAATGATACCAATCAAACGGCTGGACCTAGAATAATGAAATTCGGTGTATACATTCCTCTGATTTCGTAGGCACGTAAAATAAACGGAATTTTTTAAATTCGTACTTTTTTGGGTTAAAATGAAAAAGGGAGATAAAAATAGTACCAACCAAATGACCGCAGTTAGAGTCATGAAATTCGGAGGAATGTATACTCTGAATTTCATGGCCTCGTAGACACGAAAAATAAAAGGTTTTTCAAATTCGTACATTCAAGGGATACAATGGGTACAGAGGGATAAAGATAGTACCAACTAAACGATGAATGTTGAAATTCCGTGTGTGCATGCCTCTAATTGCGTAGACACGTAAAATAAGTGACTATTAAGGTGGTAAAATGGGGAAAAGGGTATACAAATGGTACCAAACTATATTTTTTGAACTGACTTCGATATGTAAACGTATTGGTAGCCTTGCTTTATACGCGTGTTTTGAAATAATAAAAATTTTATATGTTATGATGTGTATAGTTGACCTGTTTGATTTTAATGGTTTGTAAAGGGTGATTTTATAAAGTTTTTCAAAAAAAAAAATGCATGAAATCTTTATTTGAATCGATAGTTCGGTCCATATAATTTAATGTTTGAAGATTATTTCATGCAAATGTTGACCTTGACTGCGCCTCAAATGGTCCATCTGCTTAGTCCAATTTGGGCATTTCCACGTTTTTGAGTAAAAGAGGCCCAATTGCTGCGAACGGCGACGAATCGATAATTGATGGTCATCATTAACACTGGCCGATACAGCTGCGATATTTTCTTCAGTTCGCACTCTACGTAAGCGTGTTGGTGGTTTAATGTCCAACAATGTAAACTTGGTCCGAAATTTAGTCACAATAGACCGAATAACCGCTTCAGTGGGTCGATTAAACTGACCATAAAATGGAAACGCGCGATGAACTTTCTTAACAGAGCACGTATTTTGATAATAAAATTCAATAATTTGCAAGCGTTGTTCGCTTATAAGACTCATGACGATTCATGGTTAAATTATAGACCAAACTGAAGATGTTTGACAGTGAAACAAAGCACGAAACGTGCGTCAGCTGTAGGGTTTGGGGTTTCCCGGACTTTTTTCATTTCCCGGGAAAACGGGAATGGAAAGTTTCATTCCCGGGAATCCCCGGGAATTCCCCTGTTCGGTTGGGCTTACCAGCTTATTTTTTGTATGGAATTTACTACTCTCATAATGTTGCTGACAGATTTTTCTTGTTGATTAACTTAAGAAAAAATGGATAAAAATGTTGCCACCTTATCAAGTCTCTTATTGTAAGTGATCGAGAAGGACAATATAATATAATTATAATCTAAAAATAAATACTTTTTGTTATTGTAGTAATAAATAAAAAATATGTTAAAATACTGATACTATTTAGACGAATGTTTTTGTCAAAATGTTTTACTCTATACTAATTAAAGGCGTCATAAAATTGGACATTTAAATCGCAGTCACAAGTGACTACACTAGATTAAAATTTTAAAAATGATTAAGGAAACAAATAACTCGGAGAATGTCAAGACGTAATTAAATTAGAAGATTCATATAAAAAATTTACAGAAACATAGTAAAATATTCTAAAATGTAAAAGTAATATAAAAAATTAATATTAAATAAATAATTAGTTCTTACAAAGGGTTATTTAAAATACCGCAGGATATATTTCTATTCATATTTGATTTCTCTTGAAAGTTTCCAGGTGAAAAATGTTAAATGTATCCGAATTTTTAACACTTTCTTACTGGTTTCATATGTATAGTAAATTGTTATTTAACAAGATTTGCACCTTTTATTTTGTCGATTCTTCTAAGAAAACAAGAAATTTAAAGTATAACCAGCACGACATTATTGACAGTATTGACATTATGTCAGCCATAGTATTGTCGGTATGATATTTTTGTTTCACAATAAAGATCATGCAAATATACTCACAAAAAGTTTGTATTCCCCTAGCTGGGTGGGTTTCGCAAAAAATGGGTACTTAGCTTATAATGTTCTGTTTAGAGTAATAAACAAATACCCATTATTATTGTCAGTAATGTAAATATATGAATTTAAAATATATCTAAAATTTCTAATTTATATAGTAAATGTAAATTAATGCTCAAAATAATCAATAAAATATTTTTTTAATATTTCCCGTATTCCCGGGAAATCAAAAAAATTTTCCCGGGAATTCCCGTCCCGAATCGTTTTTCCCGGACCCCAAACCCTAGTCTGCTCTTTAAACCAGTGTTGCCAAAAAGATAATAGCTAAAAAATCACCCTTTATTATTGTCCGGCTTAAGGTCTCAAGTAAATGAAAACAAGATCTTGTTTGTTTATTATTTTATTTTTCAATTTTGTTCCCGATATTTCGAACGACTTCGTCGATCATCCTCAGGGCCGTTGCACTAAACAAATATACATAAGAATAACAATCAATATACAAACAATTTTTAAACAATTAATATAATTACATTTTAAAAAACAAAACGATCCTTCCACTTTCACAAGTTTTTTTCAACTACTGTCCGTTTTTCCTATTCTTGTGTATGATATTTGTGTATATGTGTGCGCATTTGTCTGTGTCTGTCTTGTAATTTAGTCTCTTTTCAGTAGGAAAGTCCGTAATGTAGAGCATTTCTAATGTATATCTCCTATGGTAGTTACTCTCTTCTGTTAATATGTCTACGTCGTCAAAGTTGGGTGTGTGTCCAGTCAGTGCACAGTGGGCTGCAAGCAGTTTTTTGCTCTAATGGTTTGTCAAGTGCTTTTAGGTCAGATTTATGAGAAGAAAGTCTAGTTTTTAATTTTTTTCTTTGTAGTACCAACATATACTTTATTGCATAAGTTGGACTTGTCACCATTACTCTTAATTTTATATACTACGTCCGTTCTGTCTTCTTTTTTATACCCTCCACCTCCAGGATGGGGGTATACTAACTTTGTCATTCCGTTTGTAACACCTTGAAATATCGACCTGAGACCCTATAAAGTATATATATTCTTGATCGTCATAAAATTCTAAGATGATCTAGCCATGTCCGTCCGTCTGTCAGTCTGACCGTCTGTTGAAAGCACGCTAGCATCTAAACGAAAGGAGCTAGGACGTTCAAATTTTCCATAAATGCATGTTATAGTCGTAGATCGGTTGGGATTGAAATGGGGCGAAATCGGCCCAAAAGGGAAAAAATTTTCCCTCACAAGGACTAAAAATACCCATAATAATCCCTAATATTTAAGCATGTTTTTTGAATATGTCTGCTTGTATTTGCTTGATATTTGGTATGCGCATTCCCCTTATAGCAAAAATGTGCACCATAAAGTGATTCTTATTTGTAGGTGGTGCAATGGGGAAAAAAGGGATAAAAATGGTACATATTAAACGACAACAGCTAGAAACACGAAATTCGGTGTGTACATTCCTCTGATTGAGTAGATACATAATATAAAAGTATTTTTTCCAAATTCGTACTTTTTAGGGGTAAAATGGGAATAGAGGGATAAAAATGGTACCAATCAAACGGCTGTACCTAGAATAATGAAATTCGGTGTATACATTCCTCTGATTGCATAGACAAGTAAAATACACGGATTTTTCAAAATTCGTACATTTTGGGGTTAAAATGGAAAAAGGGGATAAAAATAGTACCAATCAAATGACCACAGATAGAGTCATGAAATTCGGAGTATACATTCCTTTGACTACGTAGAAATGAAAAATAAACGGTTTTTTCCAAATTCGTACTTTCAAGGGATACAATGGGTACGGAGGGATAAAAATGGTACCAACCAAACGGCTACACCTGGAATAATGAAATTCGGTGTGTACATTCCTCTGATTGCGTAGACACTTAAAATAAACAGATCTTTCGAAATTCGTATTTTTTGGGGTTAAAATGAAAAAAGGCGATAAAAATAGCACCAATCAAATGACCGCAGCTAGAGTCATGCAATTCGGAGTTTACATTTCTCTGACTGCGTAGACACGGAATTTTTCGATATTCGTACTTTTTGGGGCTTTGGAAAATGGTACCAACCAAAAGGGCGCAGCTAGAATCATGGAATTCGGTGTATACATTCGGTTTTCAAATTCGTATTTTTTTTTACGGCAAAAATTTGTCCAATCATGAAGTTAGGTTATTTTGCACTATGTACGTCTGAATTAAAATTAAAATAGAATGGAAATACAACCAACTGTAGCACCCACTATCTACCATTATTTATGGTATTTAAGCTTTTTGAAAATATAAACATAAGAATATTTATTTTTTGATTTGAAATAAATAATGGTTTGAAATAATTAAAATATTACATTTGTTTATAAAATTATTTTTTCAATATTTGTATTTGTTTTGGTTTGGCTATAATAAAAAATTATATTTTTTTCCTGTAATATTACTGCACTTCTACGAAAACCGACAACCTCTGTGGAATGCAATCCATGCTGGAGGGTATATAAAGTTCGGCCCGGCCGAACCTAACGCCGTTTTTACTTGTTTATGTTTGATTTTGTCTTGCTGAATAAATTGTTGACCGTGTTGTGAAATTTTTGGGCTAATTCATATTTTTCTTTGTCGTATAAGTCTGAGTTTTTGAATCTTTCCGAGAATCCGGGTATATATGTTGTAGTCTTGTACAGCTTTGTTGTTTTTTTTATTTTTATATTTTTAATTTTCTCTATGTTATTTTTGTGGAAGTCCTCATCACTTATGGCTAGTACTTTTCTGATAAAATTGGTCGCGGTGTTGAAAATTGTCATTCTTGGGTGTTTCGAATAAAAGTTAATTAATCGGCCTGAAGATGTGGGTTTTTGATACCAGTCTAGTTTTATGATGTTGCCTTGTCTGTGTACTATAGAATCCAGATATGGTAATTTGTTGTCCTTTTCTTCTTCCATCGTGAATTGAATCTGTCTGTTGTATCTATTTAGTATTTTGATCGTCTCATCAACATAATTTTTCCTCAAAATTGCGAAGAGATCGTCCTAGGTTTTCTGGTCATTTTCTCAATTGCTGTGTCAAGAAGTTGTTCCATTATTATGTCCGCAATTGTTGGTGATGCAGGGGAGCACATTGGCATTCCTTTTCTCATAGAATTTGTCGTCGTACTTAAAATAACTTGTGTCTTTGATGCAGAAAGTCAATATCTCTATAAATAAATCCTTTGGTATCGTGGTGAATTCTTCTATTATGTCCCATTTGTCTTCAATTGTCCTTATGGCGAGGTTGACTAGTATACTTGGGAAAAGGGACACAACGTCAAATGATATTATTATTTCGTCGTCATCAATATGTGTGTTGTTAGTTTTCTTTTTAAATTCACTCGCGTTTTTGACATTGTATATAGAGTACTTCGTTAAGTTCTTGAGTACGTCAACAATATATCTGTATAGTCCATATGTGAGGTGAGTTAATTGAGCAGCAGATTAGTCTCAGAGGAGTACATCCCTTGTGAATTTTGGGGAGTCCGTATATTCTTGGGGCAGTAGCAACTTACTTTATAACTACTAAATTTAATTGAAATTAACTTTATAACAACTATTTTTTGAAATTAAACACAAAAATAAAAATTTTCTTGTTTTATTTCTCATTATTTTTTTTTTTTGCACGGGTAGGTGGTTTAGCATATACTAAGAACAACAAATAATATATCTGTCTGGCGTGATAACAATATAACAATGTAAGATTATCACTAAAATAGCATATTTTTCATATAAATGTACTGAAATACATAGTTTATTTGGCCAGATACATGCGCTACGTACGTGACTATTGGAACATGTGCATGACGGAGGGTTACAAAAAATATTTTCCTGCACTTGTACGAAAATCGACAGCCTCTGTGGAATGCAATCCATGGTGGAGGGTACGTAAAGTTCGGCCCGGCCGATCTTGACTCCGTTTTTTTATAATAAATTTCTTTTTTTTACACAAATTTTTTTCTGAATTTTTAGATTGGTGTTTTCGTAGTGAAAACCGCAAAAGAAAATGAAAAACCGAAAAATATAAATATTTGGTCCACGTCCGCCAATGAATAACACGTACAATTACAATAAGCCCTCCTTCTTTATATTGTGCCCACGCGTTTTCACACAACACTAAATTTTCAATGTTCCTACCTCGGCACTTTTTATACCCTCCACCAAAAGAGTAGCATAGAATTCTGCAGAGTGCTGCAAATTCATTAGAAGAGTGTTTGTGTGTTAAAAGTCGTTAAGGCCAACATTTTTTATTATCAAATATATTGTAAATAAATATTATAAAAAATGTGATTGTGCAGATCTTATTGTGTCTAAACCAAACTTGGGAATGTAGATATCTCTCCTGTTCTTCAGATTTGTTTTAGTGGAATGTATCCTCTCGTATGGAATTTCTTCTGTCTGCCAAAAATTAGATTAGAGGGTACAGCGTCCGGGAGTTTTTAATGATGCTTGTTGTGAGGAGCGAGCTCATGAGAGGGTAGTAACCTTCCACAGGAGTCTCGAAGGTCTATCCCACCAATGCCAATACATAATTTCCCTCTTAGTAAGGGGTTGAGGCCTATCTAACACCACTGCGGAACAGTGGGCCAGAGATTCCTTCCATTCATCGACATTACGGGATCTCAACATTGTGTTGAGATCCCGTAATGGATTGTCCTAGCTTTAGTTGGGGCCGTCTGAAATATTTAGATTGGGACTTAGACGAGGACAGATTCCTACGGCATTTACATTTTCGCTACGGATAATGGTTAGAGTGTGATCGCAGTGTTGCTTCCCCGCTAATGGCTGGACGAGTTTATCTGCTATCAGGTCGCCGTTGTTGTTAAAATAGGTCTTTTATCAGTTCTCCTTATTCCAAGAATTTATTTTAAAAAGTAAATGTTAAAAATATCACTTGTTTAATATTTTCGTGTGATTTTTTCATTCAGAATATTTTGAAACACAAAAAATTATATTCTTTAATTCATGTTGGCCTAGCACACTGTGCCACAAAGTGCATTTTGGCGGGATGACTTGATTTTGATGGAGTTTTTTTGTCTGCACCTCTAAAAGTTCGTTTATCTTTCATCACAGTAAAGTATGTTTGCGTGTGTGTGAGTGCGTTGTGGGTTTATTTTTGTTGATCTGTGGCAGTCTGAATGGCCGGTCTTTTTATGCAAATTCACATTGACAAAATATTTGCTGCTGTTTTTTGCTTTCGCTCCGTTTGAAATGGCCATATTTCTGGTCATGTTTCAATTTTTAACTGAAGTGGGTTTTATGCCGACAGCTGCAAATCACCACAAAAAATATTGATTTGGTGTCTGTCTCCATTAAAACATTTACTACCGACTGGTCGGTCGTGCGACCTCCGCCATCGCTGATCCATAATGTTGCAGTCTCAGTCTGACAAGTGAAACTTTGCACATATGTTGCACGTTGCAGACGGCCGGACATTCGTCTAATGCAGCGCAGTTGATGGACGTTGATGTGCAAAAAAGTAATGGGGTATCTGTTGGATTTTTTAAATACATAAAACTGTGTTTTTTTGCCACCAGGATTATTATTGAGTGCCATTCGTTTGAATGCATTTTATGTCAATCGCATAAGTTTTAGGCTGGAATGGTTTAAAAGAATGGGATTCTTTACTTTGCAAACTATTCCCGAAAAAAATCGAAAAGAATATGTTTAAAAGTTGGGCTGGATGTTTAATGTTTGCGTTTTTTTAACAAATATAATTGACATTGATAAAATATCGTGTTGGCAAATATTTAAATATAGGGTGGGCCAATAAAAATATTAAATTAGAATCGGCTATAAAAAATACTGATTATTTTTTTCAAATTTCTTGTTTTATTGTCATTTAGTAAGGCAACACAATATCAGTCGTATGACTACCACGACTGGCTCGGCAGTACCTCATCCGATCAACCCAACTTTTCAGTAGATTTTCGATTGATCCGGCTCAAATCTCTTCAATGGAAACTTCGATTTCATGTTTTCGAAGAACTATGTACAACTTTAATTTATTCTAAAAATGGACTGTATTAATTTATGTCCATTTTTATAAACATAAAAGGTAAAAAGATTTCAAATTGTTTAATTTTATGTTGCTCATTACCCCTGCAGTATTTGATGCTCCCAAAAGAAGTGAAAGAGCAATTCAGCAGTATTATCGATTGGAAAAAGATTCAGGATGGAAACTCTTTATCTGGTTGAGTGAAAGCTTTTCCGCTGTTGAGCGTTAACCTGATAAAGGGTTTCCATATTTTCATAAATTTGTATAATTTATGTATATTTCATTTCAGTTCTTAAATGTATAAATTATTTAAATGGTTGAACACATTTCAACATTTTCAATTGTCTCTGGATGGTTTGTGTAACATTTATCTTTAATAGCACACAGAAAATAATCCAAAGGGCTCAAAGCACAGCTCCGGAGCGACCAATTGATATCACAATTTCGGCTCATTTTTCGATTTTCACGTCGTGTTGAAACCAGATGTCATTCTCTTGAATTTTTAGAAACAAAAATTAATTGAACATGACACGGTAAGTTGACCGTTGACGGTACCGTTGACGGTATCGGTGGCACCTTGCTCGTTTTCGCAGAGAAATGGCCCAATGATGCCGGCAGCCCAAAATCCACACTAAACAGTGACTCTTTGTTAGGGTTTGTATCCCGGGATTTCCCGCGGGAAAATTCCCGGGAATTCCCACATTTTTCATTTTCCGCATCCCGGGAAATTCGTACGGGAATCCCGCGGGAATTCAGTAGAAAATTTTACATATTTCTTCGCATATTTTTCCCCATCATTTCCACAATAAAATTAAAAATGTTGTATAACAATTTAGATCACATAGCTTTTAATCAGGTATGCCAAATATAGCAGTTGGATGACAAAATAAGCTGCGTTCCGATGTAGACTCAAAATCCACTTTTTCGGATTTTTCTGTCAAGCTCCACAGGAAAAAAATTAAATTCCGGGAAAAATAGATTTTGGGCATGTATCCGAACGCCAAGAATAAAGAATTTAAAGTTTTCGAAGCGACAGGACATTTCATTTAATGCTCTACTCACTACTAATGTGAAGGATCGTTCTCCGTCGCGTCCACATTTTCCAATGAAATAAGAAATATCTGATCTTTAATTAATTTTGAAACTTGAAAAGATGTTTGAAGTGATCTCACATTGCGCTTTATTATATGAATTCTGTAACAGGTTCGTTGCGGAATATATATTTTTTTACTTTAATAAAATGTGAATGTTTCATTGGAAAAAAATAAGCTTAACTCATGGTAAACAGTATGTTGACGATTTCCCGTGCTGTCCCGGGATCCCGGGAAATTGAAAAAATTATTCCCGTTTCCCGGGAAATAAAAACTACGGGAAAATGCAAACCCTACTCGTTGTGGATGTATTGGCTTCTCAATAGTCACGTGTGGGTTCTCTGAACACCATATGCGGCAATTTTGCTTATTGACATAGCCACAGAGATGAAAATGAGCTTCATCTGAGAACACGATTTTTCGTTAAAAATCTTCATCTCTTGCCGTACAATTTGCAGCCCATTGCACGAACAACGCATCGGACGCGTTTGCAAATGACAAACATAAATCTGAAAATAAAAATAAAATTACAATTATATTGTTAGAATAGCATTTTTGCCTATCAAAGTCAAAGTAATCGGTAGTTTAATTTAAAATGGCCCATCCTGTATAAACGGCCTTGAAAAAATAAGTCAAAAAAAAAGTAAAAACGGCGTTATATACCCTCCAACATGGATTGCATTCCCCAGAGGCTGTCGATTTTCGTAGAAGTGTAGTAACAACAACAGGAAAATGTCAATTGTTTGACAAAAAATGTTATATCGGAAAGGACATTTGTATGGGGGTATATTGAAATCTGGAACGAAATAGGTGAAATATAATATGTATAGTTTGGCCAAAATCGGTTAAACATTTAGGAGCAACAGTTGTATTTGCACTATATCTAAATCTGAACCGATCATTCCCCACAGGTTTTTTACTTGGATTATAATCTGTTGTGCTAAATTTAAAGAAAATCGAGTACAATATGTGGTTTCTAAAGCGGCAAAAATCAAATCGGGAGCCACGTTTGTTTGGGGGCTATATCTAAATCTGAACCGATCTTACTCACTTTCTGCATAGGTGTTTCTAGTTGGACTATAACATGTTGTGCCAAATTTAAAGAAAATCGGGTACAATATGTTGTTTCTACAGCGGAAAATGTCAATTCGGTAGCGACATTTGTATGGGGCTATATCTAAATCTGAACGGATCTTACCTAATTTTTGCATAAGTGTTTCTAGTTGGATTGTAACATGTTGTGCCAAATTTAAAGAAAATTGGATACAATATGTGGTTTCTAGAGCGGAAAATGTCAAATCGGGAGCGACATTTGTATGGGGGCTATATCTAAATCTGAACCGATTTGTCTCAAATTAAATAGCGTTCGTTCTTGATCCACAAAACTTACTTGTGCCAATTTCTGTCAAGATCGGACTATAATTGCGACCTGTAATTTGATTACAACAATAGATGGACAGACAGACGGACATTGCTAAAGCGACTCAGAAAGTGATTCTAAGTCGATCGGTATACTTAACAATGGGTCTATCTTGCTTCCTTTTGGGTGTTACAAACAAATGCACAAAGCCATAATACTCTCGTGGAGTGTATAAATATTGAAAAAATAATTTTATAAATAAATAGAATATTATTATTATTTCAAACCACCAATACGTTTATACTATACTAGCTGAAAAACAAACGGTAAAATTAAAATCTGCTTTCATATTGATTTTTCTCCTGATCGGTAATATATGTACCAATTATAATCGAGGTACTTGCCTGAGATACTAAAGAAATGGAACATGGTGAACGTTAGTTTACGGCGAATAATGGAAAAAATGTCAAAAATTAAATTGATTTTTTGTTAAGTGTGATTCTCCTCCTTTCCATTACTTAAACAAACATTACATTCAAAACACATAGAAAATCAAGCAAATTGTTCACTAATCAAACAACACAAAAACTGAAAAATTAATATAATGTCCCATCTTTCAAATCCCGCCCATTTGTTTATTGTCTAAGCAGGTTACAACTAAATTAACTCATATAACAATATAGGAATCTCGGTGTCGAATATACTCAAAAACCGGCTTTAATTCCATATGGGAAGGGTCACGGCCACTTTCCGCCCATCTCGGTGTCAAATATACTCTAAAACTGGCTTTAATTTCATATGGGAAGGTCATGCCCACTTTCTGTCCATCTTTGCACAACTGTTTACACTGGATCAACTCACACAAAATTTCAGCAATCTAGGTGTCATAGAACTGACCATATTCGATAATATGTTTTAACTTCGTATGGGAGGTGCCCCGCCCACTTATCCAACACCGCCCATTTTTTGGCACAGTTACTCACATTGATGCTAGATGCACTCACACAAAATGTCAGTATTGTGTCTGTCATAGAACGGAATATATTAGAAAATATGTTTTAACTTCGTATGGGAGGTGCCACGCCCACTTTCCCATTAACGTCCATTTTTGGCACAGCTACGGACATTGATGCTGGATGCACACAGACAAACCTTCTGTATTGTATCTGTCATAGAACGGAATATATTCGAAAATGGGTTTTAACTTCGTATGGGAGGTTCCACGCCCACTTTTCATTAACGCACTTTTTTGGCACAACTACGGACATTGATGCTAGATGCATTTACACAAAATTACAGCACTCTAAGAGTCATAGAACTGACAATATTCAATAATAGATTTTAACTTCGTACGGGAGGTGCCACGCCCACATTTCCAATACCGCCCCTTTTTTGCACAACTCTACAGACTAATAATTAGTGAACTTGCACAAAAATTCAAGACTATACCTGCAACAGTATTCCGAATATGCTAATTAAAAAAAACGAATAAATCCCCAATTTGTGTGGGAGGTGCCACACCCACTGACTATATCAAAAATTTATATAGCCTATTTTCACCACCGGTTCAACATGAACATACCGTGAAAATTTCAAGAAGATCGGTTCAGTAGTTTAGGCTGCTATAAAGAACAAACAAACTTACAAACACAGATTCGTTTATATATATATAGATAGATATATTGAAATAATACTTCACGTCAATTCAAAAAGTATATGTAAGACAGAAAGAAATCTTCAAAAAAGCTTAAATACCATAAATATTGGTAGTCCTATAAAAGTACAAATTTTGAAAATCCATATCCTGACGTACACAGTGCAAGTTCATGATTTAAAAGTAAAAAAGTAAAAAATTCTATGCTGTCAGAGGAATGTATCCATTTTTTCCCATTTTACCCCTTAAAAGTATGACTTTCTAAAATCTCTTCATTGTACTTGTCTACGAAATTAGAGTAATGTACACACCGAATTTCATCATTCTAGCTGTAGCGGTTTAGTTGGTACAATATTTATCCCCTTTTTCCCATTTTACCCCCTTAAGGGTACGACTTTATAAAATCTCTTTATTTTACGTGTCTACGCAATTAGAAGGATGTACACACCAAATTTTATCATTTTAGCTGTAGTCGTTTAGTTGGTACTATTTTTATCCCTCTGTACCCATTGTATCCCTTAATAGTACGAATTTGGAAAAAACCTTTTATTATTCGTGTCTACGCAGTCAGAGGAATGCATACTCCGAATTGCAGGACTCTAGCTGTGGTCATTTGGCTGGTACTATTTTGATCCCCTTTTTGCATTTTAAACCCAAAAAGTACGAATTTCGAAAAATCTGTTTATTTTACGTTCCTATGCAATCAGAGGAATGTATACACCGAATTTAATTATTCTAGGTGCAGCCGTTTGGTGGGTACCATTTTTATCCCTCTATTCCCATTTTATCCCGTTTATTTTACGTTCCTACGCAATCAGAGGAATGTATAAACCGAATTTCGTTATTCTAGTTGCAGCCGTTTGGTGCGTACCATTTTTATCCCTCTATTCCCATTTTATCCCTTAGAGGTATGAATTTGGAAAAGATAGTCACACCCCTTCTTGTACCTCCCAACAATTGTCTATGTCCTAGGTGATATTAATGGAATCCACAATGACTTGATATTTGATCATGTTTTTATAAATGTGGAAGTTGGAATCATGTGACACGAACCTTCCACACAAATTAACCTATCCTACAGATGTTCTCTGAGAGTGAGGTTTAGCCGACTGAAGCTTACTTACATGCTTTTTAAGATGTTAGTGCTATTTGTAATGCATTATTTATACAATCCGATATAACTTCCACATTGTTGATTCAATTTATATTTAAAAGGGTTCCTTTTGGAACAACAGGATGATTCCATCCTGAAATGTTTGTTTTTGCAAAAAATCCAAATGGCGTTATTTAAGGATATTCAAGGATAGAATATATTTTGACATTTTGAACATACTTGTTCGATCATTACATGGACCTACTACATGGCCGTTTCGTTTTAAAGCTGTCGTCAAGAGCTTTCCGATGATATCTAAGTTTTATAATCCGATGATGCACTCGATTAATTTAATTTTTTTCGTGCCGATTTATTCACTAAGCTAACATCTATCCATAAACTTTTTTAATGAAATTTCAATTTCAAAAATATGCTACATAAAAACACGTATTTTTCCTTCGATCCTTTGTGCATGGAATCCTACATATATATGTAAGGGTCTCAAGTCGATATTTCAAGGTATTGTAAACGCATTGACAAACTTAGTGGGGGTATAAAGAACAAGTAAAAACGGCTTTTACTAACAATTCTCCTACCAGAAAGAAACCACAATATACTCCTCAAAATATGCAAGAAGTAAAAGTTTTCAATTTTATAAAAATAACGTCGCACAGTGGTTCAGAATCAAAATCCATCGGCCAAAAATCAATAACTTTTATTCCAGTAGACATTTTTGAGTTTTGTAAAAAAGCAAACAAGGACCCAAGGATTATTTGGAGATATTAACATTAAAAATCGGGTATTCAGATATGCTTTAGGAATCGGCCCAAAGATGATTACTTTTCGTATTTGTCGATTTTTAAGAAAATTAAAACTCTTTTTTTAACATATTTTTACGTATTTGTTCATAATGCGAAGAAAAAAAATATTTTTTTTTGTATTACAGATTTTAATTTTTTTTAGATTTTGAAAGTTTAAAAAACAAAATTTCTTTTTTTGACTTCGCCGAACTGTTTCTCACACATTTTAAGGGATTTTGCGCTCAATTTTGTTTATTGGCAATTGTTGTTGCTTTATTATGACGCCATGGTTGTGCCAAATATAGTTTGGTTGTAATGAATATTGTAAGAAATATCCTTTTTGAACAAATGTCTGACTTTGGACCAACACAACGATTTTCCTTCAAAACATACATACTTGGAAAGGTGGAAAGGCGGGGAACCCGCTTTTTCAGGGTAATTTTTGCCAGCCCTAAATTGCCCTCTTGGAAGGTAGGATACATTTAGTGCAAAAAGTCAGATTTTTTAGTTTTAAAACGCAATTTAGTAATTTTCGTCTCATTACCTTCTGAAAGAAGGTACGCAGATAATAAGATGAGTAAATTTCCTTTATCCTCATGCTAAATTTTATAACAATCGGAGTTCACTTGCCGGGAATATGCCAAAAAAAAAACAAAATAATACTTGATTTACCAGACAAATCGAATTTCTGCATGAGAACTGCACACACGTCTCTTTCTTTGATTTCATCGAACTGTTTCTCACATATTTTAAGAGGTTTGGCACTCAAATTGTTTTATTGGCAATTGTTGTTTCTTAGCTTCATTATGACGTCAAAACACTGTTTGTGCCAAATATATATTAAAAAAAATATCCTTTTTGAACAAATGTCTCCTTTTGGACCAACACAACATTTTTCCTTCAAAAGCCTTTATGTAGATATTTTGTTTGACCGATGTAATTTGATTCTGAACCACTGTGCGTTGTCCAACTTAATATTTTGTCATACTCCAACCAATTTTAAGCAAAATCGGAAGGCCTTCGAAATTTCTTGTTTATTTAATAAAGCCACTGAGGTAGATGTTGGCATCATCAGTTATATATTGGCGCTCGTAAAAAATTTATTGAGCAACTTTTTTGCAGATATTTTGAAGGTTAATACGAATTACCTTTGACATACACATTTGATAAATTCATTTAATACAAACACATACATATGTATGTTTTGCCACTTTAATGTCGCAATAAGTACATCTCTGAAATACTACAGTTTGTCATAGCCCTCTTATGTCTCTTATAGTATTCATAATTTCAAAATTTTCATAGCATTACAACAAACAAATAAAGTCCTCTAAAAATTATGCCGTGCTCGGGGGAAAACAGCGAAGGAATAAGTGAAAGTTTTTTTGCGCTGCGATGTAGTTCGTTAATTTTGCTCAAACGAAATGAAAACGAAATTAACTTCAACTTCTTTCACAGAGAAGGAGAAAAATAATGCAATTAGTAGTTGGAAAAATTTACAATGATTGTAGCAGAAATTTCGTTACAGTTTTCTTTTGATTCGCTTTAACAATTTTTTGTGCTATTAGTTTGTTACTTTTCATGGTATTAGAACTTCGCTTCCTGTGATTTTCGTTTTTTGTGTGATTGTTTGTGAATTTCCAACATTTGTGCGCCCTACGCAAGTACATTAAGTAGATAAATACATCTGGAACACTATAAATACATCGAACATTACGCAGCGCAAGATTTAATTTTGTGAATTTGGATTTTTTTGCTAATTTTGGATAAAAGTGGTTGGTTCCGAATCTGGGTGTCTATCGGAGTTAACACTATATTTTGTGTTATTACGAAAAGCTAAACGTGATGCTGATAATGGAACCAATCGCTATGTTACAAATGAAACTTTGTGCCATCCGAAACCAGGTTTCAGTAATAATGGTGTAATCAACTGTATTCCCAGGATTTATTTCGAATTTTGTTTATAAAATATATATTATCCTTAAAAATATTATTTTATTTCCTATATGGTAGTCTAGAAAAAATAATAAATAATTATTTTGATCATAGTTTTAAAGTTTATGATCTACCCAGCAGGGTATATACGATTCGACCCGAGCGAAATCAATTTCCCCAGATACTTATTATGCGCTATTTTGCCATACGCAAAACTATTTCAATTTATTAGTTTGCTCTCATTTACCGACCAAACTTTTCTTTCCAATGGCTTAGTTACTACTACGTTTTTGCTGATTCTATGTCTATTTCAGCTGTTTGGAAATAGTTTGCTAGAAATATTCGTATCTAGAAAATCGTTTTGAGCAAAATGAAAATGCATTATAATGCCATAGTTTAAATTCGAACCAGCTAAACGTGAATTCAATTTGTATGTGTGTGCACTTCTTATGACTGAGCTCATATTAGTACTCACATATATAAATATATTTACAAAACAGAGATTGCAGTTGGGGGCAATGATTACCCTTGTGATGGGTATTTTTTCGCGGGATTGAGTATGCAATGAGAAATAAAAAACTTCACGATAGCAACAAAATTTCGTGACAGATTTTAATATTACTGTTGTGAAGGTTAACAATCATTTTAAAATTATTGGAATGTGTTTAAGAAGATTAGAGAAACAGCGAAACTTTGACTTTAACAGAGCCAATAACATATTTTTTCACTTTCAGGTTATGATTTCTCTTCACAATTCATCAGATCAACTCGAAGCTCGATCCATTACATGGTAAGTAGTTATCAAAGTAGGATCAGTTTTATGAAGATTACAGTGGCTTACATTAATTTATCGAATATAACTTCTGACTTATTTTGGCTTTCTAAATTCGAAAACGATATTAATATTTTTATACACTCCAAGAGAGTATTATGTCTTTGTGCATTTGTTTGTAACACCCAAAAGGAAGGGAGATAGAATCATTGCTAATTATACCGATCGGCTTAGAATCACTTTTTGAATCGATTTAGCCAATCCATCTGTCTGTCCATCTATTCTTGTAATCACGATACAGGTCGCAATTGTAGCCAGATCCAAATGAAACTTTTCACAACGAAGGTTTTCGGTACAAGGACGAACGCTATTTAATTTGAAGAAAATCGATTCAGATTTACGAATTTCACTCCCGATTTGACTCTTTTCACTCTAGATACCACATATTATAACATATTTTCTTCAAAATTGGCAAAACATCTTAGAATTCAACTAGAAACACCTGTGGTAAAAATATGTTAGATCGGTCCAGATTTATATAGAGCTCCCATACAAATTTCGTTCCCGATTTTTCACTCTAGAAACCACATATTTTAACAGATCTTCTTCAAATCATTCAAAATATCTTATATTTCAACTAGAAATACCCATTGTGGAAATGGGTCAGATCGGTTCAGATTTACATATAGCTGCCATACAAATTTCGCTCCCGGATTGACTTTTTCCGCCCCAGAAACCACTTATTTTCACAGAATTTCTTCAAAATGAACAGAATACGTTTACTTGAACAGAAAGAACTTATTGTGAAAGTTAGTCCCTTCATGTCATGTTTGTATATAGCCCTGATACAAATATTGGTCTCTATTTGACAAATTGAACCTGATCATATTAGCCTATGATTAGGAAACATACACAAATTATACCCGTTTTCACTTTTTTACCAAGTTGAATTGTATTCGGATAGAAATTGGAGTGTATCATATAGTCGGCCGCGCCCGACTTTAGCCTTTCCCTACTTGTTTTATTTTGAAATTGTTTTTTTTTGTGCTCGAGGCCTTAAATAATATAAATTTAGTTAAATATACATTTCCGAGTTGCCCCTTATTTTTTTAATTTCTTACTAAAATTCTAAATTTCGTCGAAGTTACCTTCATTATTTGTACACACATTTTCGAAATATAAGTTCGATATCACCCTCTTATATGTCAAATTAAAATTAATTTTGTTGATTACCAATGTTCTGCATTTTACTTTCACATAGAAAAAGTAAACACCAAATTTCGTCATTCTAGCTGTAGCCGTTTAGTTAGTACCATTTGTATCCTCCTGTTCCATTGCATCACTTGGAACTACGAATTACACAAACGTTTATATTTTTCTTTTCTACGCAGTCAGAAAAATTTATACTGCTACGTCCATGTGTGTTGTACAATTTGTATCCTCTTTTTCCATTTTACTCCATAAAAGTAAGAATTTCAAAGATCCATTTATTTTATGTGTCTATTCACCGAGTTTCATTATTCTAGGTGCAGCCGTTTGGTTGGTACCATTTGTATCCCTCTATTATTATTTATCCCCTTAAAAGTACGAATTGGGAATAAATACTTTTATATTATGTATCCTCCCAATTAGAAAAATGTACATACCAAATTTCGTGATTCTAGCTGTTGTCGTTTAAAATGGTACATATTTTATCCCTTTTTGTCCTATATCACCCCCTACAAATAAAAACTACTTTATGGTGCACGTTTTTTGCTATAAGGGAAATGCGCATTCCAAATATCAAGTTTATATTGACATATTAAAAAAATACTGAAATAGGGGTTTTTTCAGTCCTTGTGAGGGAAAAGTTTTCCCTGTGAACCGACATATCTCATTTGCAAGCCCAACCGATCTACAACTATAAGACGTATTTATACAACATTTGGACCTCCTAGCCCCTTTCGTTTAGAGGCTAGCGTGCTTTCAACAGACGGACGGACGTACATGGCTAAATCGTCTTAGAACCCCATCCTGGAGGCTATAAAAGTCTAGTTTTGTTTGTAATAAAAAAATATAAAATTAAATTGTTGACAAATGTTCATTGTAATCAGAAATGTAAATATATAGATTTCAAATATTTCTACAGTTTTCCATTTAGAAAGTAAAATTTAATTTCTGCTCAAAATAGTCAATAAAGTATATTTTAATATTTCCCGTTTTCCCGGGAAATTTGAAAAATTCTGGACACCAAACTCTACTCAATAAACACAAAAAAATAAATTGTTAGATTTCGGACACAACATTTTTTTTTGTTTTATAGTGTTATGAGAAATTTCTTTTATTTGGTAAAATATCCCGCAAAAGTTTTCCATAATTTTCAACATGAAAATATACTGAATTTTGGTTATGGCACAGCGAGAATTCGTTGTGAAAAAGTCTGGCATTTTTAGCTGGATGGTACAATTTGAATGACAATTTGTAAGGATAGTTTCATTTTTTTGATTTTGCTAGGAATATTTTTTATGTATTTTTTGTTGTTCGACCTTTTTTATTTTTCAAATTCCAATATTTCGCAATTCTTTGAATTGCATCACCAGGTATTATCATGTAAATGAATTTGGCGTAACTTAAAAGTAGCGTAGATTCACCACCATGTGTTGTGCAATATAAGGGATCTTAATTTTGAAAAAATGCATTAGAATAATAAATTTTATGAAGAAAGTAATTTTAATTTAATATATCAAGAGACTATGTTTTTAAAAGTAAGTTCTTTATGCATCCGGTCTTTTCATCCCATCGGGCACTGGTAGCGTATGATTGATATTAGTTAAAATTAATATTACTGATTCGCGGACTGACCGGCAAGGGGAATAATCATGTAATTACTTTAACAATCTTATTACTAAATGCGGACTTCACTTAAATGATTTTCATGGTAACAAGAAACGTTGATATAATCAATTTTATTTTATGCAAATATGTAAAAAAAGGATTTGCAAACAAATAGCTGTCTACTCATCTTTTCGATAATAATAAACCGTCGTAAATCTGTGCGATACTATTATCAATGAAGTTCTTTTTGGATTGCACACATTTCGAATATCAGGGTTCAAGTTCATCGTCCATGGAGCGATTAATTCGACTAAGCATGGCTCTAACAGCTCTATTGCAACAAAAATTGGTAGCAGGCAAAAAATGGCGAACAACTATTTAAGGAACACAGTACACTTAATCATACCCTACCTAATTTTCATGACATCGGGTATTAGGAACAATTTGTAAGTCGCCTAGAGTAATTAAACCAAGACGGGTTATTCGGTCATTATTCTGTTAAAGAGGTGGAGGTCACAATGGTAATTCTCTAATTAAATAAGAAAGAAAACAATGAACTCCGGATGATATAATATCCTCCACCACTCTCTTCCACATTACACGTTTTTGAATACAAAGTCTGGATGTATTAAATTTGATTGAATATTTCGGAAACATCAGAGAACTGTACTGTTGTTGTAGGCACTATTTCAAAAACTGCAGTTTACTTTGCCTCGATTATTATGTGTTGCTTCTGAGTGGTAATTAAACAGACAAAGGCAAAAAACGGGTTTTTGATTACGCTAATTCAAAGTGGGAGGAATAATTTTTAACACATTATAAGTGTGGCTATCCTATGCTACATGAGTTTATGTTTCTAATTAATATGTTTGTAAATGCTGTTGTTTTGCTAAAAACTGTATCAATAAATTTGTTTATAAAAGTTCTTTATAAAGGGTGATTTTTTAGCTATTATCTTTTTGGCAACACTGATTTGAACAGCTGACGCACGTTTCGTGTTTTGTTTCACTGTCAAACATCTTCAGTTTGGTCTATAATTTAACCATGAATCGTCTTACAAACGAACAACGCTTTCAAATTATAGAATTTTATTATCAAAATGCGTACTCTGTTAAGAAAGTTCATCGCGCGCTTCCATTTTATGGTCAGTATAATCGACTCGCTGAAGCGGCTATTCAGGCTATTGTGACTAAATTTCGCACCAAATTTACATTGTTGGACATTAAACCACCAACACGCTTACGTAGAGTGCGAACTGAAGAAAATATCGCAGCTGTATCGGCCAGTGTTAATGATGACCATCAATTATCGATTCCTCGCCGTTCACAGCAATTGGGCCTCTGTTACTCAAAAACGTGGAAATGCCAAAATTGGACTAAGCGGATGGACCATTTGAGGCGAAGTCAAGGTCAACATTTACATGAGATAATCTTCAAACATTAAATTATATGGACCGTACTATCGATTCAAATAAAGATTTCATGCATTTTTCTGAATTTTAAGTGTTTTTTAAATTTCCTATAGCATTTAAACAATCACCCTTTACAACCTGTGCTTCGACCCAAGTGTGTTGATGGCGTATGCGTTATATATGTTACGATCAATATGGCTCATCCGCAGACTGGTCGTGAAATTTCTCAGCAGAGATCGTTAAAGTGATTCAGTGAAAATTATGCGTTTATTTATGGAAGACAAAAATTGATACCAGGGCTTAATTTTTTAATTCCTGAATCATGAGATAATCTACAATATTTCTCTATCGTCAGCTCTAGTTCATACATCAGTATAAACATACTTACTATAGAATATAGAGCAGTAAATATGTATGTAGTATTGCTGTACTGGTGTATAAAGCCATATTTGTTAATCATGTTCAATAAAAAGTTTGCTACAGTTGTTTGTTACTTCTTCTGGGTCGAATGAAATAAAGAACAGCATTCGTTGGGAATGATGTTGGACGAAGTTGAGTTCAGGTAAAAGAAAAACTCCATATGAAAGTTATTGCAATATTTGAGGTTTGATTTTATGTCATAAGTAATCACATGTACACTAGAGCGACTCGTGAAAAATCACCCCATTTGAAAGATTTATGTGTTTCGTGATTTTTCGTGCTTTTTAACCACAAATATAGGAATATAGTTATTTTTCATATTTATCCAGAGCTCATTTCCAAATTAAAGCTACTATTGGCGTAAATTAGAAAAATGAAATATGAAAACTTATATCGTTTTCATATTTAGAAATCCAAAATGCAACACAAACTATTACACCCTGTGACAATTTTACACTTTTTTCATTAGACTTGAACTAGAGCAAATACATATGAAATTAGAGATCATATGTAGAAAAACTGTTTACTCAGCTTTTCATTTGATGATCTTTTCTCCTTGTGATAGGACTTTACATTTGTAAGGATACAAAAATACATATCAATATTCATTTGATGAAAGTGGGAAGAAAAACATATTTTTTAAATGTTCAGGCCAATAAATGTATATAATGTCCTTTGCAAATTTTATCTTGATAATTTACAATATATTTTTTCAAAAAAAAAATATGTCGAAACATTATGCATACTTACATTAGATACGCCTTCACAAAATATCATATTATTAGTCTAATATTTAAAAAATAATTTTAATCGATTGATTATGAATATTCTGGGCAGTACCTTTCGACTGGAACAAGGACTGTGTACGCGGTTTTCCACTTGGTAATATTTTTGATTTTAAAGGACTCAAAGTTTTAGAGATATAAAAATGTATTTAAATATTTCTATATTTTTATACCCTCCACCTTTGTTATTCCGTTTGTAACACCTTGAAATATTCACCGAAGACCCCGTGAAGTAAAGGGCGATTTTTAAAAGCTATAGGAAAGTTTTTCAAAAAAAAAAACACATAAAATTCAGAAAAATGCATGAAATCTTTATTTGAATCGTTAGTACGGTCCATATAATTTAATGTTTGAAGATTACTTCATGCAAATGTTGACCTTGACTTCGCCTCAAATGGTCCATCCGCTTAGTCCAATTTTGGCATTTCCACGTTTTTGAGTAACAGAGACCCAATTGCTGCGAACGGCGACGAATCGATAATTGATGGTCATCATTAACACTGGCCGATACAGCTGCGATATTTTCTTCAGTTCACACTCTACGTAAGCGTGTTGGTGGTTTAATGTCCAACAATGTAAATTTGGTGCGAACTTTAGTCACAATAGCCCGAATAGCCACTTCAGTGGGTCGATTAAACTTAGCGCGATGAACTTTCTTAACAGAGCACGCATTTTGATAATAAAATTCAATAATTTGCAAGCGTTGCTCGTTTGTAAGACGATTCATGGTTAAATTATAGACCAAACTGAAGATGTTTGATAGTGAAACAAAACACGAAACGTGCGTCAGCTGTTTAAACCAGTGTTGCCAAAAAGATAATAGCTAAAAAATAACCCTTTACATATATTCTGTGTCCTGGCAAAATTCTAAGACGATCTATCCATGCCCGTCCGTCTGTTGAAAGTACGCTAGCTGCCGAACGAAATGAGGTTACAATTTTCCCTAAATGTGTCTCATGGTTGCAGATCGGATGGGATTGTATTTCTCCTTATTTCCGTTACTCTTCTAGTCGCTGAAGAAACAATATCGTTTACAATTCCTTTCTCCAATTTAAATATTAGTTCCTTCCATTCCCTGTAGAAACCACCTGGTGTCAAATTCTCGCTTTGAAATTTTTTGGTTACAATATAAGGACCCTCGTTTAAATAACTTTTTATTTCAATTAGACGTTTGAGCATTAAATGCCTTCTACCCCAACGAATCGCTTGATCTATAATAGTACCTTTGCGGCACGTCTCTATAAAATTGTATCAATAAATGAATACCACATTAACTTTACTTTTATTTTAATTTTTTACAATTCTACAATTCATTCTAATTGTGTTCGCAGAACATGTCTCACGTTAATATTTTAAGATTTTAAAACCTTTATTTATTCATTTTTTCAGCCTGGAAATATATTATCATCTTCTTCTATATATATAACAAGTAAGGAAAGACTAAAGTCGGGCGGGGCCGACTCTATGATACACTCCACTTTCAATCCGAATACAATTTAATTCGGTGAAAATGTGAAAACGGGAAGGATTTTTGTATCCTGTAAATGTATGTGTTTGACAAAATATGTTAAATCGGAGAGGACATTTGTATGGGGGTATATTGAAATCTGGAACGAAATAGGTGAAATATAATATGTATAGTTTGGCCAAAATCAGTTAAACATTTGGGAGCAACAGTTGTATTTGCGCTATATCTAAATCTGAACCGATCTTAGCCACTTTCACCATAGGTTTTTTACTTGGATTATAAGCTGTTGTGCCAAATTAAAAAAAATCGAGTACAATATGTGGTTTCTATAGCGGCAAAAGTCAAATCGGGAGCCACATTTGTTTGGGGGCTATATCTAAATCTGAACCGATCTTACTCACTTTCTGCATAGGAGTTTCTAGTTGGATTATAAGATGTTGTGCCAAATTTAAAGAAAATCGAGTATAATATGGGGTTTCTAGAGCGGCAAATGTCAAATCAGGAGCGACATTTGTATGGGGGCTATATCTAAATCTGAACCGATCTTACCTAATTTCTGCGTATGTGTTTCTAGTTGGATTATAAGATGTTATGCCAAATTTAAAGAAAATCGAGTATAATATGGGGTTTCTAGAGCGGAAAATGTCAAATCGGGAGCGACATTTGTATGGGGGCTATATCTAAATCTGAACCGATCTTACCGAATTTCGACATAGGTGTTTCTAGGTGGATTGTAAGATGTTGTGTCAAATTTAAAGAAAATCGGGTACAATATGTCGTTTCTAGAGCGGAAAATGTCAATTCAAGAGCGACATTTGTATGGGGGATATATCTAAATCTGAACCGATCTTATCCAATTTTTGCATAGGTGTTTCTAGTTGGATTATAAGATGTTATGCCAAATTTAAAGAAAATCGAGTATAATATCGGGTTTCTAGAGCGGAAAATGTCAAATCGGGAGCGACATTTGTATGGGGGCTATATATAAATCTGAACCGATCTTACCGAATTTCGACATAGGTATTTCTAGTTGGATTATAAGATGTTGTGTCAAATTTAAAGAAAATCGGGTACAATATGTCGTTTCTAGAGCGGCAAATGTCAAATCAGGAGCGACATTTGTATGGGGGCTATATCTAAATCTGAACCGATCTTACCTAATTTCTGCGTATGTGTTTCTAGTTGGATTATAAGATGTTATGCCAAATTTAAAGAAAATCGAGTATAATATGGGGTTTCTAGAGCGGAAAATGTCAAATCGGGAGCGACATTTGTATGGGGGCTATATCTAAATCTGAACCGATCTTACCGAATTTCGACATAGGTATTTCTAGTTGGATTATAAGATGTTGTGCCAAATTTAAAGCAAATTGGATACAATATGTGGTTTCTAGAGCGGAAAATGTCAAATCGGGAGCGACATTTGTATGGGGGCTATATCTAAATCTGAACCGATTTGCCTCAAATTAAATAGCGTTCGTCCTTGATCCACAAAACTTACTTGTGCCAATTTTTTTAAGATCGGACTATAATTGCGACCTGTAATTTGATTACAACAATAGATGGACAGACAGACGGACAGACAGACAGACGGACATGGCTAAATCGACTCAGAATGTGATTCTAAGTCGATCGGTATACTTAACAATGGGTCTATCTCGCTTCCTTTTGGGTGTTACAAACAAATGCACAAAGACATAATACTCTCGTGGAGTGTATAAAAATCAATGTCTGTCTGTGTGTCTATATGTTGCGTATAGGACGACCGAATCACCTGAAAATTATACTGTATCTAACTTCTGGACAGAGGATGATTCCTGGATATACTAAGTCATAATAGGACAAAGGGGGTGGTACCTCCCACACAAAAAAATATTTTAAAACTATCAAAAATTACTCATTTTATCTTCCAAATCATACGAAATAGGGGAATAGGGAAAGATGAATCCGTGCAACGCCGGGTACAAAATACTAGTAATTTATAATAACAAAAAAACATTTACCTGAAGTCGGAGTCGACCATTTTTTTCGACTCCGACTCTTAGACTCCAACTCCGACTCCACAGCCCTGCGTGGAAGCACCAAAAAGTAAATGGGACAAAAATGGATAAAAGGTGAAATTTTTAATTTACATCCCTCTAAATGCGTAGATAGGTAAACTAGAAGGATTTTTCAAAAATCTTACTTTTAAGGGATACAAATGGTACCAACCAAACCGCTGAAGTTGAAATCATGAAATTCGGTGTATACATTCACCTGACTGAGTAGACGCGAAACATAAACAATTTTTTTAAATTTGTACTTTTAGGGCGATGTGAAGCGAAAAGGGATAAAAATAGGGAAACAAATTTCCCTAATAAGGACTGAAAATAGCCTCTAAAATTTAGACTATTTAAGTATTTGATAATAACTGATTTATATGCACTTGAAATTTGTAAAACCGTCAAACCGAACCGTCATGAAATTCGGTATATACATTCATCTGACTGTATGGACGCGAGACATAAAGTATTTTTTCTAAATTTGTACTTTTAGCCGGAAAATGGGGATACAAAGTGTACCAACCAAACGGCAGCAGATAAAATAGTGAAATTTGCTCTGATTTCGTAGATGTGAAAAATACAGAGATCTTTCGATATTCGTACCTCAGGATATAAATGGGATAAAATTTGGCACCAAGCGGCTGAAGCCAGAATCGTAAAATTCGTCTGACTGCGTAGACGCGGAAAAAAGGACTTTTTCCAAAATCGTACTTTTAGTAAAACTTGTACTAAACAAACGGTTGTACATAGAATCATGATATTAGGTGTGTACATTCCAATATGGCGCGAAACATAATGGATATTTGTTTAAAATTAGTACTTTTTTATCAAAATGGCACATTAACTTGGTCTGTAGCTGATATCAAGAAATTACAAATGGGAAAATTGGCCCTGAGGGAAATTGTTTCTACCTAATAACGACTGACAATGCACCTGATCTTTAGACATATTTTTGAAGATTTCTGTCTCATGGTCATCTTGAAGTTTTATATTTATATAGCAGAGGGCTATCAAAAGTAAACAAATATTTTGATGTGCATAAAAAATTTCACAATTTTCCTAATATGGTATTGATTGCACTTCAATGTAAAGTTGGCAGCCTCTGATCTGCCGGTAATAATGTGGAATGCTCTCCGTGGTGGAGGGTATATAAGTTTCGGCCCGGCTGAACTTAACGCCCTTTTACTTGTTTATAAATGCCAAGAAGAAACGCCCGTAAAGTTCGGAAGAGAAAATTTTGCATATCTCAATTTTTTGAATTTTGACTTAGACCACTATTATACTAACTGGCACATATAATACACAAAATAATTCAATAATAGTCCAGCTGGTCTGAGTTTCTTTTTATCGCGGGTCAAAGTTTTGATTTTTGGTCGAAGGGAAAAAGTTAAGTTAATGTCTGAGAGAATTTTTATTATCAGAACTATATAGTGGAAATTTACGATGATAATTTTTGTGGAATATTCCAACCCTCCAGCTCTTCTCCTTTTGGGTCAATTTGACCTTTTTTGAGAAAATCAAGAAAAGTCCTTTCAAATAGGACATCTAAGGATTAAAATATTCTAGTAAAATGTTTGCGGGGAAATTTCAGAGGGGGTCTCCGAAGACACCAAAGTGGTAAATAATGATCTTCCCGCTTAAATAGCAAAATTACACGCCAGCTTATACAACAAAATTATTGGGGTTAAAATTGGTTCATGTTTTTTTGGAAAATCGATCTTCTTCGACAAAAAATGTGGGTATTTCGGTAGAGCACGGTAAACAAAAAATACAAATTGGATACTTTTGCAAAATTTTCATTTTCGCGGGAGATGTAGCTAAAATGATTTTTTATGCATGACATTTTTGTTTTGTAATTTTCTCGCGATCTATCCAACGGATCCGGCAGATGTTTTTCATGTGTATTAAGAACCAATGTCGCTTGTAACGTGTATGTAGTAAGTCGCGAAAAAAGCTGCGATTGTTGCAAAAATCCAAAATTCGCGATTGCAATTGCATTTATTTCAACTTTCTCTATCTGGGTTTCTGAAACAATTCTGTCACAAATATTCCCTATTTAGTCAGCGATCATATGCCAAAAAACTAGCATTGTCTATATGATAAAAAGTTACGCGGGTTTTCTCAATTTTTGACTTTACAGTCAATATTTATCCTATTTCACTCTTATTTGTAATGTGTAATTTTGCTATTTAAGCGGGAAGATTATTATTTACAACTTTGGTGTCATCGGTGACTCCCCTGAAATTTTCCGGCAAATTTTGTCGTAGAACATTTTAATCCTTAAATGTGCTTTTTGAAAGGATTTCTTTATTTCCTCGAATAAAGGGTCAAATTGATCCATAAAGAGAGTAGCTAGAGGGTTAAGATCTTCCACAATAATTATCCCCACAAAATTCCACAATATAGTTCTGACAATAAGAATTCGCTCAGTCATTAACTTACAACATTTTTTTCGCTTAGTTAATGCTCCCTTCGACCAAAAAATGAAAACTTTGATAAAAAGAAACTCAGACCAGCTGGACTATGAGTTTATTCTACAAAAATTATCTACTCAACAAAGCCCTATAGCGACCCTATAATTCTGAAAAAAGTCTTAATTTGTTGGGCAGTGTTATTATTTGTTGGGGAATATTTCGTTCTTGCTTTCGAAATGAATCATTGGGGTTTTATACTGGTATACGGTATATTGGTACTTAATACACATCGAGAGCTTATACATATTAGAGTGGCTTCAAAATAAAAGTAGTGGATGTTCCCGACTAGAATGAAAGATTGGTTTGTTTTATGTGTTCTCCCTAAATATTTCGCTTTTATCATTGTCCGTTCGTGAGCTGGACGCGTTCAAAATAACCTCTATAAATCAGGGTTTTCTTGAATAAAATTCACGGTGAGAATGGTATTTAGAAAAAACCTGATAGAAATTAAAATATGGTCCTAGCCATATCTAACCATATCATAAACTTGCATTTTAACCAAGAATAGAAGGTAGAATTTTAACATTTTTGTGATAACTTCCATATTTTTAGTTCGATTTGTGTTTTTGTTGGATCGTTGAAAAGGTATTGATCACCAATTACAATTTTTATAACTTCCTAACCCATTAAGGGTCGACACAAAAAGCTAATTTTGAAAAAAAAAAAACATCTGAAATTTGTGTCTTTCAATGGACAAATTGGGAGGAAAACTTCACATAATATGTTACAATAAAACCATGCGAAATGATTTCCCTCCCGAGAACGAGATTATATAGACGTGAAAGTATAGGTCACTAATAGGAAAACTCATACTCAGTATTTTATTTCGTGCTCGTTTGTCTTTTTTACAGGACTTTTAATTTCCAAAGGATGTAAATGTTTCAATAATTTAGTTTCGTACTTTTGCGTATCATACAATGTCGATATGGGTATCAAATGCGAGAGAAGAACATGTGCTCAATATACTTTTAATTTCATGCGTCTATCTATGTTAATTTAGCATTAACAAGCATTTCAATTTTTCCCCTTTATAAAGTTTATGTAGATTATTTATGTTTTATTTTTTAAGGGTGAAAATTTGAAATTGTTGAATTTCTTTCCAGATATTAGTTTTAAATAAGACTAGAATGTGTTTACGATGCAAATAACCCCATATTTCAGTTTTTACTTCACATTTAATCCACTGAGTATTAACAGTAAGAAAAAAATTTGCGGCCCTTAATGGGTTAGCAAATTCTAAAAATTGCAATTGGTTATCAATACGTCTCCAAAGAGCTCCTAAAAACAAAAATCAAACTAAAAATGTGGAAGTTATTGCGGTTTTTATAAAAAATGCATCAAAAATTGCACTAAATTAGTATAAATCTGTCCTTTATACTGGGTCATATTGCAAGTTTTTAATATGGTTTGATAAGGCTTGGGTCGGATTTTAATTTCTAGCGGTTTTTTTCTCAATACCATTCTCATGGTGAATTTTATTCAAGAAAAACCTGATTTATTGAGGTTATTTTGAACGCGTCCAGCTCACGAATGGACAATGATAAACGCGAAATATTTTGGGAGAAGACACATAAAACAAACCAATCTTTCATTTTAGTCGGCAACATTTTTTCCTTCCTCACAAAAGAAGCCACTCTAATATATATAGATATTATATTATATATATATGTGGCTATGAACCATTTTCTGGAAAATGAGTTTTTGATGCAAAAATATTCTCAGATTAGGACGTCATTTGTCATATAAATTTGAAGAAAAAATATTTTTCTGAAGCAATTTTTTTTCTGACTTGGCTATCCACTCACACGTTAGTTTGTGACTGTAAAAGTGACTATGAACATACAAATAAAATAGTTCAAAAATGGAGAAGCATACATATAAGCGAAGGTTGTAATTCGCTACAACGATTTTGTTTAAAAAATTTTTCGAGATTTAGGGCATATCGTACTATCACAATCCACCATTTCGTCATTAATAGCATTTGGTTCCCAAGTTGTCAGGCTAAAATAGAATAAATAGTGGATGTAAATTCAAAAAATATGAAAAGTATCTTTAGAAAAACCTGCGTAACTTTTTATCATATTGAGAATACCAAAATATTTGTATGGCATATGATTGCTGACTTCATTCGAAATATTTGTGTCAGAAAAGTTTCGGAATCCTGAACAGAAAAAGTTTTTGGATTTTTCAACAATTGCAGCGATTTGACTACATATATGTTACAAGCGACATTGGTTCTTAATACACAAACAAAAATTCAGTCGGATACGTTGGCTAGATCGCGAGAAAATCATAAAACAAAAATGTCATGTGTGAAAATCATTTTAGCCATATTTGCCGCGAAAATTTTCCAAAAATATCCATTTTGTATCTTTTTGTAAAAAAATGGAAAAAGGGATAAAAACGGTATCAATCTGACGGATGAAGCTGGAATCTTTAAATTCGCTGTGTACATCACAGAAAATGCGTTTTCTATACACTGAAAATGCTTCATTCCCCCAATGAAATCTTACATTGCATGAATGAAATATATCATTCTTTTTGGATCAACGTAGAGCTTCATTAATACAACGTAAAATGTTTCATTAAATTAACAATCAATGAACAATGTTTCATTAGTGTTAGATTAATGTAAAGTGTCATTAATACAATGAAACATTGCCATTATATTAATGAAGCATGTTAAGTCAATGCAAGGACACGTTTCATTAACGAAATGTTCATTAATGATTTTTTGTCGTTGTATTAATGAAATAGTTTCATTGATTTAATGACATTGATTCGTTGATATAATGCAAATATTTCATTGCTGCATCAAAAAGAATTAATACTAAAAATACCCTTAATATTGCTTATTTAGCTGTGGACCATCTACTTATAGTTTGCAGCAATTATTTGGCGCAGAAACCAAAATACTTAAGCTAAGTGAACTATAAAATGAATGAGAATTATATCTTACTTTCTGTAAGCCACCCAAAAATACGCACACCAAAAAATTATAACACATTAATGAAACCAGTTCATTCCGTTAATGAAATGTTACATTAGGGTTAAGAAAGAGTTTCATTATTTTGTTTGTGACGGAAAAAGTAAACAAAACTGAATATAATTGGCTAAACAAGTATTGTAATAGCAAATTTAATCCTCTACATTGCCTCGATTTATACAAAAATAGAATTCATTGCATCAATGAAAACCATTTCGTTGTATTAATGACACAAAAAATCATTAAAAATATTGTTAATGGAATATTTCATTACGGTAATGAAACATTTCATTGCATGTATGAAATATTTCTCTGCATCAATGTAAACACATTAATGAAACTGTTTCATTGATGTAATGAAGCATTTTTCTTTCAGTGTACAACATTACCAAGATTTCATAAAAAAAGTTATCGAGTTTACAATAAGTCTTATTTATAAATTTTAGCATTAGTGACTATGAGCTTATTTCAAAATTCATAGTGCTCAATTTAAAACGTGCAAAAGTAACTATGAACCATAAAACCGCGTATAATAGTTAATTCGAAAACTTTTTAATCGTAGCAATTAGTAATCCTCTTTAGATTAAACTGTAGAAGAATGTTTCATAATTACTCTTCAAATTAAGGAGAAAATCAGTTTTTTTCGCTCTCCTGAAAAGTTGTGTTTTTGTTCATAGCCACTTATGAATATAAGCCCTCGACATGCAAAAAATCTTCCTTTTCTTTCTCTAAGAAATGTTTTTTTGATTTTCTCGAAAAAATGTCAAATTAGCCCATAAAAAGAGGAGCTAGAGGGTTAAGATCTTCCACAAAAATGATCCACAATATAGTTCTGACAATAAGAATTCTCTTTAATTAACACTTTCCTCACTTAGTATAATGCTCCCATAAACCATAAACCAAGAAAGAAACTCTGACCAGCTGGACTATCAGTTTAAAATCCAAATTTGTTGGAGAGTGTAATGAAATATGTATACACTTTTATTTAAGAGGTCTTTTCAAATATAAAAACTTTTTAAAAAGAGACAATAATAGATTTAACGATGTCTGTCCGTCCGTCCGTCTGTTTGTTTGCCAAAACCAGGTATGGATGCTGGGAGTGGTGCATAATATCATATAGTCGGCCCCAACTCTATCCTCTCCTTACTTATTTAATTTCTAATTTATGTTCATATTTTTTGAACTTTATTTGATTTTAGTTCATGGCTGTTACTTAATTATATTTTGAGGGTTATTTCATTTAATATGCTATTTCGAAGTGCCGTTCTTTCACAGCTATTATTTTAGCACCCTTAGAGATATATGTACTGGAAATTTAATAAAGGGTGTCCCAAGAAGAGCGCAATTTTTTAATTTTAAATAAAACACAGATATTTAAGAAAAAATCGTGAAACTTTATTATATCGTAAAGTAGACAGAATGAGGTTATGTATGGAACAATATATCGTGCAGATGGCCGCCGCGGCTTTGCTGGCATGCACGCGATCTTTTAATGAAATGACCGTTTTGCATGAATGCTGCGGTATTTCATTAATGCAGCGTCCAATTTCGTCTTTTAAGGCTTGAGTCGTCGTCGGCTTATTCGCGTAAACCATCGACTTCAAAAAACCCCAAAGAAAAAAATCTAATGGTGTTAAATCGCACGATCTAGGCGGCCAATTCTGATCTCCAAAACGCGAAATAACACGACCGGGAAATTACTGATGCAGCAATTGAATTGTTTCTCTGGCTGTATGACATGTGGCGCCGTCTTGTTGGAACCACATGCCCTCCACATTCATTTCTTCAATGCTAGGCCAGAAAAAACTTGTTATCATTTCACGATACCGAACACCATTGACTGTTTGCGCTTGACCTGCCTCATTTTCATAAAAAAAGGTCCAATGATTCCTCCAGCCCAAAAACCACACCACACAGTGACACGTTGAGGATGCATTTGCTTCTCGTGAATCACTCGAGTATTTTCCGCACCCCAAATGCGACAATTCTGCCTATTGACGAAGCCATCAAGATGAAAATGGGCCTCGTCACTGAAGATGATTTTATCGGCAAAATCAGCATTTTCATGTTGTCTCTCCAATACCCAATTAACGAACTCCCTTCGCTGTCCATGGTCAGTTGGCTTCAGTTCCTGAGTCAATTGAACTTTGTATGCATGAAGATGCAAATCTTTCGTCAAAATTCGCTGCAAAGTGGATTTGGTGACACCAATTTGCTGAGATCGGTGTCGAATTGAGGTGGATGGAGTTTGAGCGACATCATCACGTACAGTTGCGACATTTTCGTTCGATCGACCTGGTCGATGGCGCGTTGATGTCTTTACATCACTAACAGACCCAGTTTCGGCAAATTTATCCATTAATCTCTTTACAGTTGACTCTTTTGGAACATTATTGTGACCACAAGTTGATCGCAATTTGCGAACTGTAGCCGCAAAACTTTCACCATTTTGGTAAAACAATTTCAGAATGAGAATGCGTTGTTCATTCGTGTAGCGCTCCATTTTTACTAACCTCGTACCTTCTACTAACAAACAATAACAATTGTTCAAATGTCAAACAATGACACTTCGAATGTTGCCAGATTTAAAAATTGCGTTCTTCTTGGGACACCCAGTAGAAAATCTCCGAAGTAAATATTGGAAAAATAGTAACATTTTCAGTTTGGATATTATTTTATACCGCCATGATTTAATTCATTGTCAAATGATAGCGTGAGGTTACTGTTGCTAATGGTGCTACTGTAATTTCCGAGTTTAGTTCATCGAAAATTCTTAAAAACAATCGGTCTGTTGTCTGGCGTTAATATAAAGTGATTTGACATGTTTATTAAAAATTTAAATTTTTGATTTGAACTGGGATGTTGTCCTTGCTATTTAATAGAATGCAAATTTATTTACAAATGACATTTATTTCTTTGCTGCAGACTACATGCATGATTTCCACCCTGTTAAAGTTTTCCTCAGGTGGCTTCGCAGTGACTTTTCAACAACATACCCGGCCTCTTTAAGTAAATGATTCTCACAAACGAAACGAGAAGCACAACTCACTTGCCGAATATCTGTTTTTTAAAAAAACACACCAAGTACTATAGCACACATGCCAACTTACAAGCATCTCATTGAGTTGCAGATGTAAGTATGTGTATTGCAGGTATAGCTAACCAGCAATACTTGTGCCGTGCCAACGCTCATTTGTTGTATTTGTTTTCGTTTGTATTTTTTTGTCTGTAATCAATATTTGATTTGAACTGGGATATTGTCCTGGCTCAAATGGGATATTGTCCAACTCTATCCGCATCACCAATTAACAGTCTCCTTCATTTGCTTTGTCCAATTCTAACTAATTCCAAACACACAAATTAATAATGTTACGGTTTACAGAAACTCAATTATCCTTGTTTGAGAACCCTTTAGAGGTTTGTCTGACAAACTAGCTGCACGAAGTTATGATTCATTGTAATGGCTGCAGTAATCGCATGCAGCATGTGTCCTGGCCGCCCGGTAGCTCTCTGCATCAACACCCTTGCGTAGCATGTGATAGTTGCCTTTTCGATTTGTTTACATGAACTTTATTGTTCCTAATAATTGTAATCTTTTGCACAAAAAATATGTATATATTCTGACTCTGAATAACTTTACGCTAGACTACTTTAGTGGCGTGAGTACCAGCGCCAGTGTACATGGTTCATGACGGGTCTTCCTGGTACAACCACATCATCATGCCAACGACCAAGGACGTCAAAACAATGCTCTGCAACGCTTTGTTTCTCTTCTCGAGGGGGAGGGGTTTGTTTTCACCTGACCAAGGCGTCATTATAAATATATGTATGTCTACGTGTGTGTGTATAAATCTCTGTGTTGCCTTTGTCTGTGTGCAGCACCTTATCTATAATACGCTTACTGATATAAACATAATTTATGAATGCAGACACTGCCGCGTACCCAGCGAGACTGGTTGACTGGGGGTCAGCGGCGGCTGGAGGAGTCCATGGAAGAAAGCATGAAAGAATAAACTAGACAGAGGTGGGATTGTGCCAGCCAGCCAGTTAGTTAGTGGACGCAAGGAAGATGTATTTTTTGTTCAAACTATTGTTTTCGATAACCACGCTAACTAACAATAGCGGTGATAGCCTTGATAGAGCAAAATTGTTAGTAGAACTTGGATATTGAGCCAATATATGTTATGTTTCGCCTGTTGAAAAATATATAGGGTGGACCATTTAAAATTTTAAATTAGAATATGCTTAAAAAAAGTACTGAATATTTCTGGTTTTATTAGAATGGTTGAACTTTGTCAAAATTCACACCAAACAGTGACTCGTTGCGGACGGATTGGCTGCGGCAATTTTGTTTGTTGACATTGTCGCCGAGATGAAAATGAGCTTCTTCTGAAAACACGAAAATTTTCCACGTAAATTTCTTACAGTTTGCGTTAAAGACTCACTACTTTGGAAGTAAATTTATAATATTTCCAATTTTGTTCGAGCGTATAGCGTCCCATTTTGCAAATGTCAAACATAAACCTGAAAATAAAAATAAAAATTAATGTATTCAAAGCCAAAGTAATGGTAGTTCAAATTTAAAATGTTACATGGCCCACCGTATACGTAGTGGAATTTTATGAAAGTCATTTTTGTGGAAGATTTTCATTCTCTAGCTCCTCTCTTTATAAGTTAGTTTGACCCCTTTTCGTGAAAATCAGAAGCGTTCTTTCAAAAAGGTGGCAAAATTTCAGTGTGGGGTCAGCAAAAACACCAAATTTGGAAATAAAACTCTTCACGCTTAAATAGTAAAATTACACGCTAACTTATTCAACAAATTACTAGGGTTAAAACTCGTCCATGTTTTCGGGCAAAATTTTTTTAAAATAAAATTTTTTCGAGTTAAAAAACCTTTTTTGCTGGGACGAAAAAAATCATAAAAAATAGAAAAATGGAAAAAATATTTTGTCACATTTTCTAAGAGCTAACGCAGAAACGCTATATACATGTTAAACAGCAGTGGATACATTTAGAATTTAGAGCCTTCGCTGTAGACGCAAGAGAATTTTTATTTTAAGAAATTATGATATGAGATGCTTGTAAGATGGCATGTGTACTTTATTACTTGGTGCGATTTTTTAAACGCAAATTCGGCAAGTGAGTTGTGCTTCTCGTTCATTTCCTCATAGAGGCCGGGTTTGATGTTGAAAAGTCGCTGCGAAGCCACTTGAAAAGACTTTTGACATGGTCGAAATCATGATCGTGGTAGTCTGCAGCCAAGTAATAAATGTCACCATGCCATTTGTAAATAAATTTGCATTCTATCAAATATAGATGCAAAATGGTCTTGAGCCAGGACAATATCCCAGTTCAAATTATGATATTTGAATTTTTTATAAATTTTTGTATAATTTTTTTATCAGTTTTTCGCAACTCTTTACAAATCTGGTAACATAATATATTATTTTATTATTATTAACTGAAAAAGCAAGGTATAGATGGAGAAAATCTATTGATAAATGTAGAAATTGTGGCCCAACTTTTAAATAACTCCTTTACGTTTAACAAAATCAATGTAGACCTCAACAAAAATCCGTGTGTCCTGCCGCCGCAGACAATTTTTATGTATTCTTATGGTGCTTATACGCATTCTTATGGGAGCTATATATGTAATCAAAATTATCCGCTGCATCAGTCAGCGCGTAAAAAATAAACACAATTTATTGACTTGACTTCTACTATCTGGGTCATAACTTCTACATTTATTCATAGAGTTTCATCAAATAACCCTTGTTTTTTTCGTTAAGTTGTCATATATTGTCGAAATAACACAAGGTTCTATGGTTTTCAATTTGTAAAACAGGGTTTCCGCTATTTAACAAAAAATCATCTTTTTTAATCGTCTGCGTCTACAAAGAGTGTCATAACTTACTTATTTATCTATAGATCTTTCACATATAGTTTGTTTCTTCGTTAGTATGATAGCTATTAAAAAATAAAACAACTTATCCCGATTTTTATACCCTACACCACTACGTGGTCTAGGGTATTATAAGTTAGTTTCGCGCCAAATGTTTGTAACACCAAGAAATAATCGAGCTAGACCCACCTTTAAGTATACCGATCGGCTTAGAATCACCAGCTGAGTCGATTTAACGATGTCTGTCTGTCCGTCCGTCCGTCTGCTGTCCATCTAAGCTTGTTCGCACTCTACAGGTCGCAATTGTTGTCCGATTGACATGAAACTTGGCTGAAGTTATTTTTCTGGCCAAGGACCATTGGTATTGAATTTGGAGGAAATCGGTTCAGATTTAGATATAGCCCCCATACAAATGTCGCTCCCGATTTGACTTTTTGCGCTCTAAAATCCACATATTGTACCCAATTTTCTTTACGTTTGGTATAACATCTTATAATCCAACTAGAAACACCTATGCTGAAATTGGGTAAGATCGGTTCAGATTTAGATATAGCCCCCATACAAATGTCGCTCCCGATTTGACATTTTCCGCTCTAGAAACCACATATTATACCCGATTTTCTTTCAATTTTGCAGAACATCTTATAATCCAACTAGAAACACGTATACAAAAATTGGGTAAGATCGGTTCAGATTTAGATATAGCCTCCATACAAATGTCGCTCCCGATTTGACATTTTCCGCTCTAGAAACCACATCTTGTACCCGATTTTCTTTAAATTTTGCAGAACATCTTATAATCCAACTAGAAACACGTATGCAAAAATTGATTTAGATATAGCCCCCATACAAATGTCGCTCCCGATTTGACATTTTCCGCTCTAGAAACCACATCTTGTACCCGATTTTCTTTAACTTTTGCAGAACTTCTTATAATCCAACTAGAAACACGTATGCAAAAATTGGGTAAGATCGGTTCAGATTTAGATATAGCCCCCATACAAATGTCGCTCCCGATTTGACATTTTCCGCTCTAGAAACGATATGTTGTTCCCGATTTTCTTTAAATTTTGCAGAACATCTTATAATCCAACTAGAAACACGTATGCAAACATTGGGTAAGATCGGTTCAGATTTAGATATAGTCCCCATACAAATGTCGCTCCCGATTTGACATTTTCCGCTCTAGAAAAGACATATTGTACCCGATTTTCTTTAAATTTTGCAGAACATCTTATAATCCAACTAGAAACACGTATGCAAAAATTGGGTAAGATCGGTTCAGATTTAGATATAGCCCCCATACAAATGTCGCTCCCGATTTGACTTTTTCCGGTTTATAAACCAGATATTGTACCCGATTTTCTTTAAAATTGACACAACATTTTATGATCGAATTAGAAACACCTATGCTGAAAGTGGGTATGATCGGTTCAGATTTATATATAGCCCCCATACAAATGTCGCTCCCGATTTCACTTTTTCCGCTTTAGAAACCACATATTGTACCCGATTTTCTTTAAATTTGGCACAACATCTTATAATCCAACTAGAAAAACCTATGCAAAAATTGGGTAGGTTCGGTTCAGATTTAGATATAGCCCCCATAAAAATCTCGCTCCCGATTTGACATTTTCCGCTCTAGAAACCATATATTGTACCCGATTTTCTTTAAATTTGACACAACATCATATAATCCAACTAGAAACATCTATGCAGAAATTCGGTAAGATCGGTTCAGATTTAGATATAGCCCCAATACAAATGTCGCTCCCGATTTGACTTTTTCCGCTTTAAAAATCATATATTGTACCCGACTTTCATTAAAATTGACACAACATCTTATAGTCGAACTAGAAACACCTATGCTGAAAGTGGGTAAGATCGGTTCAGATTTAGATATAGCCCCCATACAAATGTCGCTCCCGATTTGACTTTTTCCGGTTTATAAACCAGATATTGTATCCGATTTTCTTTAAAATTGACACAACATTTTATAATCGAATTAGAAACACCTATGCTGAAAGTGGGTATGATCGGTTCAGATTTAGATATATACAAATGTCGCTCCCGATTTCACTTTTTCCGCTTTAGAAACCACATATTGTACCCGATTTTCTTTAAAATTGGCACAACATCTTAAAATCCAACTAAAAAACCTATGGTGAAAGTGGGTAACATCGGTTCAGATTTAGATATAGCCCTCATACAAATGTTGCTCCGGAATGTTTAACCGATTTTGTCCAAACTTTACATATTATATTTCACCAATAAACATACATGGTGAAAGGGGGTCACATCGTTCGAGGTATCAATATACCCTCATACAAATGTAATTTCCGATTTAACATTTTTTGTGAAATACATACATTTACAGGATGCAAAAATCCTTCCCGATTTCACTTTTTTACCGGACCGACATTTTATATCGGAAGTTTTTAAAATTTTGCAAATTATATTATATTTGTATTTCATACTAAGAATACCTACTTTACAAGTGATCTATATGGGCCCATTTTTTAATGTAGCGCCCTTACAAATTGCCCCCTTTTTTATAATTACCCCTGTACGACCCACAATTTGCATCGAAAGTTTATCAAATTTTTCATTTTGTATTATATTTCAACTAAGAAGACATATTATGAAAGTCAAATATATGGGTCCATATTTTGGTATAAGCCCCATACAAATTGGGCCCCCATTCTACTCTATTACATCTCTAGAACCCACATCGTACATTAGATCTCGACATAATTTTGCATATCATGTCATATTTCAACTAAGAATACCTACTTTGAAAGTGATAAGGAACCACTTTTTAATGTAGATCCCTTACAAAGGAGGGAGTGGTGTAGGGTATTATATAGTCGGCCCCGCCCGACTTTAGCCTTTCCTTACTTGTTTTTTTTCTATTTTTGTCGTACCAGAAAAAACTTCAATTTTTCTCAATTTTTAGGAGACCACTGTTGCTATGTGAAAATGGAATTCACGACATTTGTAGCTATCATAAGTGCCTTTAACATTTATTCGGGTGCATATATCTCCAAAATGACACAAAAAGGTATCTTGTCAGAAAATTTAAATTATAGTAAAAATTAAAAAAATATACAGAAATTTTTTTGTGTTCATTTTATGACTCAACATGCCTCAATGCAAACAAATATTAAGTGTTAGGACTCGGAGTCATTTTTTTATCTTTTGTAATTAGATTGTAAAATATTCCCAAAGATGGGTCATCTCATAGAGTTGCATATGTAAGTATGTGGACTCTTTAAGTAAATTAATCTCACAAACGAAGGAGAAGCACAATTCACTTTTCGAATATCAGTCAAAAAACCGCACCGAGCAATAAAGCACACATGTCACCTAACATTTACATTCATTTACTTAAAGAGTCTAGGTATGTCGTTGAAAAGTCGAAACCACGAAGGATTTCCTGAGAAATCCACGAAGAATTTCTCAGGTCAGAAATCATAATATTGGTAGTGTGCAGTGTAAATAAATACACTTGCATTCGATAAAATATAGATTGTCTTGAGCCAGGACAATATCACAGTTAAATTATGAAAATTTTCAAATCAAATTCCGGAGGAACTTTTTTGGCGCCACAGAAAACTGAGCCAGTTTTTTAAAGAATTTCCATTGTCTATTGCAAATTTTGATATCGGCTTTTGAAAGGTAATAGTCGAAATAAGAAAAAGTCGCAAAGATTTCTTCAAAGAAAAGGGCGATATGTATGCAAAAATATTTTGTAGTTGTAGTTGGAAGAAAATATTGTTTAAAACTACATTTTTAGACGGAATTAAACTCTTATACTTTCTGAATAGCTTAGAAGTAGTACGAATTTTGTTTTTTTCTAAATTTTAAAAATATTATTTTAATTTTTATATAATTAAATTAAAACAAGTAAACAAAGGCTATGATACACTCCACTTTCGATCCGAATACAATTTAATTCGGTGAAAAAGTGAAAACGGGAAGGATTTTTGTATCCTGTAAATGTATGTGTCTGACAAAAAATGTTAAATCGGAAAGGACATTTGTATATTGAAAACAGGAACGAAATAGGTGAAATATAATATGTATAGTTTGGCCAAAATCGGTTAAACATTTGGGAGCAACATTTGTATTTGCGCTATATCTAAATTTGAACCGATCTTAGCCACTTTCACAATAGGTTTTTTACTTGGATTATAAGCTGTTGTGCCAAATTTAAAGAAAATCGAGTACAATATGTGGTTTCTAAAGCGGCAAAAGTCAAATCGGGAGCCACATTTGTTTGGGGGCTATATCTAAATCTGAACTTATCTTAAAATAGGTGTTTCTAGTTGGATTTTAAGATGTTGTGCCAAATTTAAAGAAAATCGGGTACAATATGTGGTTTCTACAGCGGAAAATGTCAAATCGGGAGCGATATTTGTATGGGGGCTACATCTAAATCTGAACCGATCTTACCGAATTTCTGCATAGGTGTTTCTATCTGGATTGTAAGATGTTGTGTCAAATTTAAAGAAAATCGGGTACAATATGTCGTTTCTAGAGTGGAAAATTTCAAATCGGGAGCGACATTTGTATGGGGGCTACATCTAAATCTGAACCGATCTTACCTAATTTCTGCATATGTGTTTATAGTTGGATTGTAAGATGTTGTGCCAAATTTAGAGAAAATCGAGTACAATATGGGGTTTCTAGAGCGGAAAATGTCAAATCGGGAGCGACATTTGTATGGGGGCTATATCTAAATCTGAACCGATTTGCCTCAAATTAAATAGCGTTCGTCCTTGATCCACAAAACTTACTTGTGCCATTTTTTGTTAAGATCGGACTATAATTGCGACCTGTAATTTGATTACAACAATAGATGGACAGACAGACAGACGGACAGACGGACATTGCTAAATCGACTCAGAAAGTGATTCTAAGTCGTATACGTAACAATGGGTCTGTCTCGCTTCCTTTTGGGTGTTACAAACAAATGCACAAAGCCATAATACACTCGTGGAGTGTATAAAAATGAAAAATTCCCAATTTTAGATGGAAGATAAAACACCATAAAATTCTGTGACTTTTTTTTATAATTTAGTGTGAACTATTACTTTTTCAGATTCTTTTTTTTGTGTCTAAATTTACATTTACTTGTTGGTCAAATATGAATTAAGGTTTCTTGATTTTTTAAAAGCAAATTTAAATATATCCTACTAAAAATATTTCTTAATATTAATTTTTCGAAGAAATTTTCTGAAAGTAGCCCTAGTTGATATGACCAATGATTCAACACGTAAATGCTACATTAAAATCGATAATATTTTTAGATTCAACACATAAAAATCCTGTATTCAGACAACTGTTGTTATTTTTTCTAGTAAGAGAACGGAGCAGTGAACGACCTTGGCTTGCATTCGGTTTAAGAAGTTTTTAGTAACTACTCAAAATTTTAAACGCGTTTATCTCAATATTGGTTTTCCTCAAGCTGGCCGGAAACATTACTCAAACAGTTTACAACCGATTCATTTGAAATGTTGGACACGTCTTCAGAAATATATATTCTAGAGACCAAATTTTACCACTTAGGTTTACGACCGCCATCTTGTAAAAAGTAAAAAGCTGTTAAAAATATTTTATACGTTAACGATATGTATGCCCTTTGTTAAAAACAGTTTTAGTTAATGGTTCCATAGTGGAACTAAATAATTAATCTTGTTTTAGTACAGACTACGCAAATATTTTTTCCATCCAGTGATGCTGAACATTTCTAATTCATGTAAAAGTAAATTTAATAACATATATTTATCCCTTCCTTTGTGTGTCGAAAACTTTGTAGCCAACCCTCGTATGTACATAGCACAAAGATTCATGTGTCTATTAGAACTTTCAACCGTATTTAGCTCATTAAATGGAAGTCATTAAATGACGTGGCTTTATTTACAGATATGAGCATTTTCACAACGAGTGGCTCAGTGCCAGCAGCTGCACAGGTAAGGATATGCACATATTTTGGACTAACTTCGAATGAATACATATTCATAGTCGTATACAACACATACGTATATTCGGCTAAGAAATAGGATTGCCATTGCCATAAAGCATTTACACATTTTTGGTTCGAATTTTTGTCTAAAATCACCAAAAAATTATTTTTTAAATAAATTATCTTTTAAAAATAAATTTCTAAAAGTATATTAATTAATTTGGAAACAAGGTTCCCATTGATAAAACAATTGCATGTTTTTGGTTCGAATTCGTGTCCAACACCATTAACAAATCAAATGACTTTTTTGAAAATTAATTATATCATTGTACTCATTAGACTACCCTGTCTGTAAAAAACCTTTTCCCTGATAACATTCAAACGAGCTCAATTTTTTAAACAACTGCTGTGGAAAAAACTGCTTTTCAAAACGTATTTTCACCGGCATTAGTGCTTGAGTCCCTGTTTTGTATGAACTTAAACGATTTCATATACAAACATTTTCAAATTGATATAATAAGTCAGTTAACATGATTATGGATATCATAAAAATATGTAAAATGCCGCAAACAAAGAAACATTTTTTACGAAACATCACATTTTTTAAATGTTAATGTCAAATTACTTTTGTAAACAAAGTATTCGTGATAACCTTGATGTGTATCATTGTTCAGTTTTTAATAGAAAACAAGTAAGGGAAGGCTAAAGTCGGCCCCGCCCGACGGCTAATATGACCTGGTCAAAAATTTATCAAATCGAAATGAATATTTGTATCGGGGCTATATCCAAACATGCAATGAAGTGACTAACTTTCACAATAAGTTCTTCCGTGTTATCCTCAATTTGAAGAAATTCGGTGAAAATACGCAGTTTCTGGGGAGGAAAAAGTCAATTCAGGAGCGAAATTTGTATGGGAGCTATATGTAAATCTGAACCGATCTGACCTATTTTCACCACAGGTGGTCCTAGTTTAAATATAAGATGTGTTGCAAGATTTGAAGAAGATCTGTTAAAATATGTGGTTACTGGAGCGGAAAAAGTCAAATCGGGAGCGAAATTTGTATGGGGGCTATATAAAAATCTGAACCGATCTGACCTATTTTCACGACAGGTGTTCCTAGTATAAATATAAGATGTTTTGCCAATTTTGAAGAAAATTCGTAGTAATATGTGGTATCTAGAGTGAAAAGAGTCAAATCGGGAGTGAAATTCGTATGGGGGCTATATCTAAATCGGAAACGATTTTCTTTAAATTAAATAGCGTTCGTCTTTGTCCCGATAAACTTCGATGTGCAAAGTTTCGTTTGGTTCTGGCTACAATTGCGACCTGTATCGTGATTACAAGAATAGATGGACAGACAGACAGAGGGACTGACGGTCATTGCTAAATCTATTCAAACAGTGATTCTAAGTCGAGCGGTATAATTAACAATGGGTCTATCTCGCCTCCTTTTGGGTGTTACAAACAAATGCACAAACACATAATACTCTCGTGGAGTGTATAAATATCTGACCGATATGATAAGTGGTAAACTTTTGCTGTGGATAAAAAAGAGGACATGTGGATAAAGAAAATGAATGAAGAACGAGATTATTACGTCTTGATTAGATAGCTGAAGGTTTTCTGTGAAGAATGTGGAATTTCTACATTTACTTTTGATCTTACAAATATCTAATATTGTCTTCGTGCAGAAGTCGTCCGATTACTTTACTATTCCAAATTAGACAGCATTCCTGTCCACTGAACATAATATTATGGTGGAACAAGAGGTAGTAACATAGCATCTGCTTTATGGAATATATTGGAAAAAGTTTGTGAAGTTAACAGTCTTACTAAATTAATTAAAAAATGCGATTCTTGTGTTTCTCAGATTAAACAAGTAAGGAAAGGCTAAAGTCGGACGGGGCCGACTCTATGATACACTCCACTTTTTTTCCGAATACAATTCAATTCGGTGAAAAATTGAAAACGGGAAGGTTTTTTGTATCCTGTAAATGTATGTGTTTGACTAAAAATTTTTAATCGGAAGGGACATTTGTATGAGGATATATTGAAACCTGGAACGAAATAGGTGAAATATAAAGTGTATAGTTTGGCCAAAATCGGTTAAACTTTTGGGAGCAACATTTGTATTTGGGCTATATTTAAATCTGAACCGATCTTACCCACTTTCACCATAGTTTTGTTTAGTTAGATTATAAGATGTTGTGCCAAATTTAAAGAAAATCGAACACAATATGTGGCTTTTAAAGCGGTAAAAGTCAAATCGGGAGCGACATTTGTATGGGGGCTATATCTAAATCTGAACTGATCTTACCCAATTTCTGTATAGGTGTTTCTAGTTGGATTATAAGATATTGTGCTAAATTTAAAGAAAATCGGGTACAATATGTGGTTTCTAGAGCGGAAAATGTCAAATCGGGAGCGACATTTGTATGGGGGCTATATCTAAATCTGAACCGATTTGGCTCAAATTAAATAGCGTTCGTCCTTGATCCACAAAACTTACTTGTGCCAATTTTTGTTACGATCGGACTATAATTGCGACCTGTAGTTTGATTACAACAATAGATGGACAGACAGACAGACGGACAGACAGACAGACAGACGGACAGACAGACATACGGACAGACGGACATTGCTAAATCGACTCAGAAAGTGATTCTAAGTCGATCGGTATAATTAACAATGGGTCTATCTCGTTTCCTTTTGGGTGTTACAAACAAATGCACAAAGACATAATACTCTCGTGGAGTGTATAAACAGTTATAATTTCTGGACCAATAAACCCATTCTGCGATTCACATATCTTATAGAGAATAAAATGAGATAAAATATGTAAAAAATAAATTATATGTTTGGCATGAAGTTAAAATATTTTGCATATTTTTGGATATTTTTGCAAAGTTAATCAGCCTCATGTTACCTACAAGGACGAGTATTGATGCGGCCACCCCCAGCAATTAATTCAGGTCTGCAAAGCATTTCGTCCTTCGTCAAATTGTCTGTGACTTAAACGCTCCTGAAAACACCTCTAAAAATAATCACATATATTCTTATGTGCATAGCTGGTCGACATCCAAAGTGGCAAAAGGTCACCGGCGTCGACTTTTCTTCTGCCCATAAGAAATGCATGGGAAACCTAGGACGAACAACGCCATTTTAGACTCACAGTAGTACTGTGTTCGTATTTTTTAGTCAATTGGCGGATCCTAATGAAAAATGTTATATAATGCTTATAGAATATAGAAAGTGGTCTATTATAAAAAATTAGCACCGAAAAAGAGACTTTTTTGCAATATGAAAAACCGGTTGAAACCGGCATAAAAAAACCCGGGTTTCCCGGTTTTCCAAAAACCGCGATTTTGAAAAACGCGACTGTCTGTCTCAGATTAAAAACCCGGTTTCGGTCTCGGGTTTGATCGCTCTACCGTCAACTAATATTTTCAGGAGTTAAAAATTCTCAAAAATATTAGCTGCAGATAACAATTTGTGATAATTCCAATTAATCCATCATATTTCAAAAATTTTGGTAAATACACAAAACTTGTTTTAACTTCAAAAATGTTCATTGAGAATTCTTAAATCTAGCAGATACAGTATGAACTTGATTATTATTTTGATATCAAAACTGAACATATCAAATCTAAACTGAAGTTTCGCAGAAGCAAAAGTTTATTTGCTCCCAATTTGCATTTGAGCTTAAGTCAATCTAAAAAATAATTGAGTCTTGTAATATTAAAGTTAAAATATATGAGTGCAGCTGACATTTAATTTTTTATAATGTAAGCGCCGCTTATAAGCTCCAAGCTATTGTGTTAAATAAATAAGCAATAAATAACTTTGTTACATAAGAAAACTACAGCAGTTACATTTTCTCAATACAGCTTAGCTTATTTTGGCACGCCCCTTCTAGTACCTCCCACACAAATCACCCTAACCTACGCAAAATCAAAGCTGTTATAAGTTATATACGGGATATTGGAATATTCTGAAATTTTATAATATTTTTATAGACGTTGAATTCATCAAAAATGTAGACAATATTGCCACACCCGTTCTTGTACCTCTCTCACAAATTGTCATTCGGATTGTCAAAATCAGTTGCAATTTGATATTTGGATATTATTTATAATCACTTTAAATCTATGAAATATTTATGCATTTACTATATTACTATTCCTTTTTATTATATGGTTTTCTATAGTACTTCCCACACAATTGTCCCCACTACAGGTAAAATTAAATTCTTTATATATATATTTTTTGAAATCCACCTCTAGCACAAATATCGAGCCCATCGTAATGTGAGAGTTCTTACAAATTTTAACTTAGATATTGTCCTGGCCCAAGACCATTTTGCATCTATATTTTATAGAATGTAAATTTATTTACAAATGACATGGTGACAGTTATTACTAGGCTGCACACTACCACTATCATGATTGCTACCCTGTGAAAGGTTTCGTCAGGTGGCTTCGCAGCGACTTTTCAACAACATACCCGGCCTCTTTAAGTAAATGATTCTCACAAACGAAACGAGAAGCACAACTCACTTGCCGAATATGCGTTTTTAAAAAATCGCACCAAGTAATAAAGCACACATGCCAACTTGCAAGCATCTCATTGAGTTGCATATGGAAGTGTGCAGCTATAATTACCCAACAGTACTTCTGCCGTGCCAATGCTCAAATGCTTTAGTTTTTTCGTTTGTTTTATTTTGGTCTGTAATCAATATTTGATTTTAACTGGGATATTGTCCAGGCTCAAGACCATTTTGCATCTATATTTTATAGAATATAAGTTCTTAAAAATTCCAAACTTTGATACTTATGTACTTGTTTTTATGTAAATTGCGATTTTTGTTTAATATAACAAATAATAACGCCCATTTATGTCTAAATAAATTATATACAATTTATGAGAAAACTTTAATTATTTTGAAGACCAATCCCAATTATAGAGCGAGGCTAACGAAATGTTTATATAGCGTGATAGTCCACGATTTTATATAATACTAGCAAATACCCGCTACTTCGTACGCGGTTTAATGAAATCTCTTTCAGGGTAAATCGCTTGTAAGCGGTCACAAAATTTGAAAAATCGTTTTATGTTGCGCAACTACGCATTCGATGCCAGATCCTACATAGCCGAAGAAATACACCGAATACAATTTTAGTCCTCCTTGTACATATTAAAAAAATCTTTTATATTGTGCCATCAATTTATACGTAGTCAAAAAAGTTGTAACAATTTTCTTACAAAAAAATCATATAAAACAGAAAATTATTTGCTCGTTTCTTTCTTAAGCTGAGATAATTATAACATCACTCTACGGAGTAGCTTGTATTATTATATTATTTGGGATAGAAAAAAGTGTAAAGTGTTGCAATGTTAGATTTAAAAATGTTTATATAATCACTTTAAACCTACAAAATATGTATGCTTTCGCCACGTTCTTTGTCATTTTAAATCCTTTACATATAACTTATTATCACGATCAGAGGATTTGGTACCAATCGGTACCCTATTTTCCTCTTTTTCTTAAAAAAATCCCTTAATTTTGTGTTTTTATACATGGTACCATTTCATGATTGGTACCATTGTTATCACGTTTTATCCAATTTTAAACCAAAATACAAATTTCGAAAAATTTCTTCTTATCTTGCATCTACGCTGTAAGACGAATATACACACCAAATTTCATGATTATAGCCCCAGACGTGTTGTTGGCATCTTTATTATCCCCCCTTTCCCGTTTACCCTTTAAAAGTATGAATTTTGGAAAATTCCTTCATTTTGCGTTTGTTAGCATTTTGCGGTAAGTACACGCCGCACAGTGGTCAATTTCGCGAGATAGCGGTCAAAACTCTATAACTTTTGGCCGGATTGGTATTTTTTTACGCAAATTGTTTTGTTCAATAGGAGGGACTTTAAGCTTCAAATTGCGTGTTCAAACGTAAAAATCGACTGATAGGAACGTAAGTAATGTGGAGTTAAAAATGCATTTTAATTTTTTGTTGAGTTTCCATGTAAAAGTTGAATATTTTGACATTTTAAATAGGTATATTTTTTATAATTTCTTATTTTCTTCAATCGTATTTTACAACCAATACTTATTTATTATTCCTAAACTTAATTTTGGTCAGAAAATGCCAACATTTGGCCCCTGACATTTATTTAGTCTCAATATTCACAGGGGCCAAAGGTTGGTTTTTGTGGAAGAAAGCTAATTCTTGTGAGGATTAAACTGAAAAATAACACTGAAATTCCCAACAATATCAATACCATTTGGATATATTATATACAGAACACAACGTCGATAAAATTTTAAATAAACTTTTACTATTGATTTAAAGTGCACATATATTTTATTTAAATGTATTAATAAAAATTTATACTAAAATTAGAAAAAAATTATAATCTTTAAACTAGTGTTAATTAAACAATATTAGTAAAAATTTCTTCCAAATAGCTTTGATTTTCATTTTGCAGTAGTTGTTTAGCTTCTTCATCTAACTCTAATGAGGTTGATTTCCATTTTTGTCGAATACTGGACATATATGGGTCTGATGTGCACAACAAAATATTAATAAGATCTTCATTAGTACAATATCTGGAAATTTTTCTTGTATTGTGCTCGCGAAAGAATCTGTAGTCTTTGTTCCTTTTTTCTTACGCTTCTTCTGAGAGATCTCCAATTGGAAGCATATTGTGCTGAATTATTTGTTCCCCATGGAACAAAATTTTGTGAACTGTGGTTGGCATATGTCTCCAAGAATATTTTTGGTTATAAAGGGTTGCTGTCTCATTAGCATACTGACCAAATTTTTTTGCATCTATCTTTTTGCTACATGCTATAACTTCTAATATGATTTGGAATCGTCGTATTAAATCATAATCTACTCCAGTTATAGAAGCTGCAGTTTCTGGATCGGAAAAAAATCTCCTTGCTGTGTTTCCATCATTAGAATTTCCTTCTCCTTGCTTTGGCTGGTCAATTATAAGGCCTATCTCACGGTATTTTTCTTGAATATCTTTTTTTTTTGCTTTCTTTTTTCCAAATTTTCTTTGTTGTTTCTCACTGTTTCGCCTAACGGGCCAAATTCCAAATCGTATCCCAATTTAAGAATATGCTCCATAAAACGAATTCTAGCATGAAGAGGTGACATTCCAAATTCATATGCTTCATTAAAACTATCGTCTTGTGTTGGAGGTTGGCTCAATTGACTTGATGTTTTTTGGCATATGGTGCAGCTTGACGAAGACTTTGTTTCGGTTAAAGCTTGTGCAACTTTTCCATCGATCATTGTAAGTGACATTTTAAAGTGAACTTCGATGCATTGGTCATTAAATTCAAATATCACTGGTTGAAGTTCTTTAATTTCATCTCTTATTTTGCCATTTTATACTGTGTATTGTTCACTATTTTACTGGCAGGTACTTGTAAATGGGTGCATATTTTTTACCGTCGCTATATACCTGTTTCACCATGTGTGAGGTTTAAATTTTCCGAATAATGACCACCCCTAAATGTGAAAAACCCAAATAATTAAAAGTTACTTTGTTTACTATGGGGTTTTCAGTTGGCTACCTGTTTTTTACAGAAATTCAACGCACATCTAGGGGTCGTCATTATTCGCAAATGTATTTAAAACAAGTATTCTGAACGGACCTGATATTCGGAAATTGATCAAAAGTGATTCTTTCATGAACAACCTACGAAGAAAACAAGATCATCAGAACCACAAGCGTCAACTTCTGCAAGCATGGATATTGCCAATAATTGAAAAAATGTTCTGAATTTGGTTTTTATGCATATTATTATTGCGTATTAATTGCATATTATTTTATTTTCATAAAGTTTTTATAAATTAATTTTTTTTGCATGATAATTTTTTAATTTTTATTTTTATTTTATTTTTTGAAATTCATACCTTTACTCAATTGCGAATAAAAGCGAAACGCGTGCATCGATTTTCATGATCTTTGTCTCATTTTGCTCATAGGTTATGTGACTTTGCGAAAAAGTAACTGCACTTGAAACTTATTTCCGTTTTGTATTTTTTATGAATTTTAAAAAAAAATTTTCTTCATTTTTTATTGGAAACTTATTTTTAATTTGGAAACTGTTGCTTGTATAGGAAAACAATATATGAACAGATTAAGGGAATTGTAATTCTTAATTTTTTAAACAAACAACAGGGCCTAAAACGTGATAAATTCTCCTATACGATAGTACTAACTTCAAATCGATATTAAAAATATTTCGGCAGGTAAGAAGACAAAACGAATGATGCAGAAATTATTCTTTTTGGGTATAATTTCACATACTGTTCTCAGAATTGAGTTGGCAAATCATGTGTTGTACTGTGTAATGAATAATAATGACTTTGGATGATATGTACGTCAATCGTTTCGTTTGTTTTCGTGCACTGGATAGCACTAAGTTGTGACAGTGCTGTTGCCTCTTTCATTTTTGTGATTCATTCTCGTTTCTAATGTTCTCTTCGTTGTGTTCTGTCGTTAATGTTGGTAAAAATTGAATTTATTGTTCTATTTGGTTTGTAAGCAAAGCGAATGTTGTCAGATTCTATTGTCATTTTTGTCAAAATTTTGATACACCCTTCTATGTGGACTAGGTCCAAATATGGGCCAAATTCTCCTAATTTCAACAGAATTATTTTTTGGGTCAATAAGAACTCTTGTACAAAATTTCATCAAAATATATGCATAATAGCCACTTTCACATACAAATAACTTCTCAAAAAATATGACGTGCATTTGTACCGAATATCTTACCTTGGGTCAGAAAAATTGCTGTAGCTCAAAAAGTGCAGTCCCGATGCATGGACATGTATATATAGGAATGTAGGGGAGGGTTAGGACTACAAAATAGTAAATTTGTGTTTTGACTCAGCTTGACTCACAGGAGTTGTGCTCTATGAAGTAGGAAATTTCCGATAAATTAGACATTTTTTAAAAAAAATATTTAAATTGTTCTGCAAACAGTAGAGCTTCAATTTTTTCTACCAGTGATAGGAAATAAGTTAAGTTACAACACAAAATTTATTTCGTCCAAAAATCTTGAAAAACAAAAAAGTTATGATCATTTCAACTTTAAAAATTAACTAAAAATATCATAAATATCATAAATTCTGAAAAAGCCCATTTTGGACCACCCTGTTCTCAGTGAAATAGTTAAAATAGAGTTCTAATTTTTTGGCACCCGAGGTTTACTACTGTCTACTTTCATATAAGTCTAATAACTTTAAAATCGGAGAACAAAAACCAAAAGGAGTTTTGGCCGCTATCTCAAAATAATGACCACAGTGCGCCGTTCCGTCTCTTTGATTGGTACCATTTAAATCCCTTTTTACCTGATTTGGCCCCCAAAAAGTACGAATTTTAAAAAATACTTTCTTGGTCGCATTCGTGCTATAAAAGTAATGGCCGTTCCAATTTTCAAGATTCTAGGATCAGCTTTTTGGTCTGGGCGGTGGTACAATTTTTATCCCATTTAATCCCTTAAAAGTAAAAATTTCGGAAAATTCTTCCTTATAAGTGTTCTACGATTTAAAACAAATATGCATATCGAATTTCATTATTGTAGTGGCCTCCTTGTTATTGGTACCTTTTTATACCCGTTAACCCTTTAAAAGTACGAATTTCGAAAAATTCGTTCATTTTGTGTTTCTAAGCATTTTGAGGGATGTACACGCAGAATTTTATAACTCCATCTCCATTCGTTTGATTGGTACCATTTTTATCTCTTTGTACCCGATTTTACCCCCAAAAAGTACGAATTTCAAAAAATATTTTATTGGTCGCGTTGAAGCTATAAGTGGAATTTGCGTACTAAATTTCAAGATTCGAGGCCCAGTCGTAAGGTCATTGCGGTGGCACCATTTTTATCACTTTTTACCCCAATTTACCCCTTAAAAGTAGGAATTGGGAAAAACTCACTTCATATCTGATCTCTATGCTGTAAGAGAATTGTACACACCAAATTTCATGATTCTATCTTCAGTCGTGCTGTTTGTACCATTTTTGGTCTTTTTAGCCCCATTTTACCCCCCAAAAGTACGAATTTTAATACACTTTTTGGGATGCCTTCCACGGAACGCCTATCCAAATGTCAAGGTGGTACCATTTTTCCCCTTTTTACCCCAATTTACCCCTTAAGAGTACGAATTTGGAAAAAACCCGTCTTATCACACCTCTACACTGTTAGAGAAACGTACATACCAAATTTCATGATTCTAGCTCTAGCCTTTTGGTTTGGGGAGTGATCAGTCACTCAGTAACTCAATCACGCAACTCTTTTATATATAGATAGTACTACAAATGTAATCAAAAAGTGAATATAAGAAATCATAAATAGCTGATTCCAGCTGCAGCCGCTTGGTTGGTACAATTTCCTTTTGAAATTAATATAAATTAGAATAGTTGGTCTTTGTTTATAACAGTTGGGATCTTATCGAAGAAAACCAGGCTTGGTTTAAGAAAATTTATATATATATATATATATATATATATATATATATATATATATATATATATATATATATATATATATATATTTAAAGGGAAATCCACAACATTTGTGGCCATCATAATTACTTTTAATTATATATAAGCGGGTTTGATCGGGTCTATATATCCAAAATGAGAGTACAAACCTTAAAGGTAAATATCCATACAATTATTTGCGTTGATTTTATGACTTAGTATTCTCTAATGCAAACAAACAGGTCTAGGACACATTTTTTATTTTTTGTTCCATTGTTTAATTTTTATAATCTAGGTGGTAAGGCTGTGGTAGTTGAGTAGTAAATCTCTTCTTTTCTATCATATTATTTATATTAATATTAATATTTACATTAATATTATTCTTTTTTAATGACCTAAAACTATAACGCAGATATTTAAATTTATAAGGTAAAAAATCAATATCTCCAATATTTTGTTCTACTTTCAAATCGCAGGCATAATAAACAAGGCTTATTTGAAGAATCTATGGATAAATGCATAACTTATGGCCCTTCTTGTAGAAAATGGAAAATAATATTTTTCCAAATGAAGTTTTTGCTTAAACCTCTGGTCTAAGCATGTTCATCAAGATATATTTTCCCATTCAAAAGCTACAAAATTATTTCTTAAAATGGTCGTTAGTTCGATCTAGAGTCGATGTTTATTGTGTATCTTTCTGCTACACAAATATTAAACAAAATCGGTATTTTTGGTTAGTTTCCAAAGATGTGGCAACACTGTTCTGAATATTCATCCCATAACCAAAGAATCACACTTTGTTATCAACTTATCAACGTGCCCATCTCTTGGCGGCGTGCATCCATGTGAATATGTATAAGCAGACCGACCATACACCACTCGTTCCTTCGGCTCATTGTGTGGAGGTGTGTGTGTGTGTGTCCAATAGAAGACTCTGCACGTGGTCATGGAGACGTCGTGTTAAGGGTATTTACCAGTGAATGCATGAAATTCTTAAGATTTCTGACGCACTCCAACGATTTTTAAACACAGAACTCAGTTATGCTGATAGTTGTGTCCAATAATACAGGGTGGAGCATAAATATATAAATATTCGCAACTGTAATTTAAATAACAAAGCGAGAGACGATAAAACTAAGAGACAGACGAAAAGAACTAGGTCAACTTAAGGAGTCCTGGGGAGCATAGAATTTTTCATTATATTTTGCAAATAAGTTGGCAACTTTAGCCACACTCTGTGCTGACATACATACTCAACGGTGCGCTGATGTATGGATATGATTCTATTGTTATGAGATTTCGAAATTCGCATGCATGTGAAGTTATTCATTTGCAGATTATTTATATGCATATATTAAATTTTATAATAATCAGTGCAACTAATTTAAGATATGTTCATTTATATATAGGTATTATCCTTAGATTTAACTTCATAACTACACAATCGTTAAGTTTGCCTTCCAATTAAAGACCAATACCAAAATCACCAAAGTACTGAGGCGGCATGCAAATAATATGTAAATTAATATGTACGATTGTCTGTTTTGGAAAGTTATCTCAATGGAATCGACGAGATAAATAGTCTTTAATAAGCCTACTACACTTTTGTATATACATTACCATCAAATTCTCTGGGCAGTGGACATTTTGGAGAATTTCATAAATCTTTGTATACCAGACTTAGTCTTAGAATCACTTTTTGCATCGATTTAGTCATGTCCGTCTGTCTGGACGGAAAATGTTTTCATGAACCCATCTAAACAGTTTTCATCTTTAATTTATAGAGTGAAATATAAAAACATATCTCCCCTCAGAGTAATTACATCCCAACAAATCCCAAAAGATTTTGCCCTTCAAAAAAAGAGAACAAAATGATGATGGCGGACAGGTGAATGTGGAAGATTATATTTTTATCCAAATAAGTGTAGACGAAATTGTCTTTATTGGACATTCCATGGCAGCTTACAATCAATTTCAGCCAATGTTTGTTTCATCCACCTGTCCCTCTTTTGATGGGCGCCGTCGTTGTTTTTTCCTGCTCTGATTGTTCTGAGGGGACACTGTTTTGTTATCGTAGTTGCTGTTGCTATTGGTGTTTTTCTTGTTGCTTAATATAAATATTGACTGAATTAACTTTGCCACTTAATTCCAAATCAATTTTCTTGACAGAAAGAGTAAGCGAATATAACACGCACACACACACACCTACGAGTCCAGCAAAAAGGTTGATAAACTTGTGCCAGCATTTGTTCAAACCGAATATTGAACACACTTCTTTTGCAAATGATTTGTGTGTGTTTTTCTGCCACTATACTTAATATATCTTAAAAACTGGAATTAAATTCGATATAAAATACATGTTTTAAAATTATTTGATGATGCATAACATCCACAGGTAGGGACAAATGAATTCCAAGACACTTTTTTGCTCAAAATGTTCAAAATTGTTCCCTTCAAGAAAAGAAAGTCGGACGGGGCCTACTAACAAAATTTGGACTTATGTTGTCCAGTATAGTAATTCTTGATTTGTATACAAATTTAGTGTAATACGGCAAATTTGAGGAAACTCCTGAATATTTAACTCCTATATTAGGCTACATCAAAACATACATGAATCTGTTCAAATTTACTATAGATTTTTGTCATATGACAATTTAGATAATGGTCCGATATTTGGGATCTGAAAATATTTTGTGAGAAAAATCTCATCGAAGTCCACTCCTTAAGATTGTCATGATCCAAAATAAACGAATTTTTCAAGGACTATTTCGAAGCAGTAACAAAATAACTTTTTTGCAGCAACGATTTGTTTCTATTAGGGCATTCCATAATGACTTTATTTTACTTTTGTCAGAATACCATAATGTTGAAGAATCTAGATATAGAAAACTTCAAAACTTACCATTTGTAGGATTCGAGCACCCACCTGTAGTAAGTTCTACTTCAAATCATAAGCCTCTATCGGAAGACTGCCACATAATTCCATGAATATCGGAGATCGGAAATTATTTCGTAATTCTTACCAAGAAGAAATGATGTGGCCGATGAACCGCCGCATTTTATTATCCAATTTAAAATCAAAAACTTGTGCCATTGCTAGAAATTGTCCTCATTCATTTGATTCACATAAACTAATGATATAAATATTTAAAATAATTGCTTATATTCCCTATACTTTGGAGCCATTTAAAAAGGAGAAAATGGAAAACTGAGTACACAGATCTTTTACGTACGATCTCTAGTTCAACGTGTATATGGTTTTGTTAAAGTCAAGAAACTACTTTATTTTTTAATCTAATCTAACCAATTTTTTCAAATATTATACTAATAATATGATGATATGAAAGGATAAAATGTTTAAAGGACATTATTTACAATTTATCGTTTTGTTAAAGTCAAGAAAATACTTTATTTTTTTCTAATCTAACCGATTTTTTCAAATATTATACTAATAATATGATGATATGAAAGGATAAAATGTTTAAAGGACATTATTTACAATTTATCGCTGTGAACAAATAGAACGTTTTTTCCATTTCTAGAGATTGTCATCTTCGATTGATATCCATGTTGGTATAAACTGTTGGGTAGAAACATTTTCATAAATTTTAAGAAATTATTTAAATACATACATAGATACATTTTAATCTTTAGAGCTATTATAGTTTTACATCTTTGGTGTGCTGCAAAAAGATCTCAAGTTCACTTTTTTGTGAAATGGACTTAATGATGTAAAATTGTCCTAAAAGTCACAATCTATGCCCAGTAAAAATCCCATATAAATTTAAAGTAGTTTTGTATTTATTGTATCCAAACAATTCATTCACAATTATGTGAATTAAGTTCTTTTTGTAGCACATCGACAATATATTGAGGTGGTCCTTATTTTTCTAATTTCGATTTTTTACGTTGTATGTGAAGTTATGGCAGAAAAAACGTTGACAAAAATATAATTGTGTTAATTTGTTAATAAGTGTTTGTAATTTGTTAATAAGTGTTTGTAACTACTCAGGAGTCACCCATATATGTATTCCCAAGATTTCTCTAGAACAGACTTACCCTCCATCGCCGACTCTTCAAGGTGTCCCCATAGAAAAAAACTTAATTTTCGCAAAGGATAAGAGTGAAGTATGATAAATGTTGGCTGTAAAGTTACAAATTGTGAAAGTTGTTGGAAAAACCCGCGTAACTTTCTATCATATAACTAATACCAAAATATTTCTTTGGCATATAACTGCTGATTAAATAGACTTACTATAAATATGATATCCCAAATATCCCTTATTTGTTTTTAATACACATGCATAAATTCAGCCTGATCCGTTTGATAGATCGTGAAAAAATTATATAACAAAAATATTATGCATACAAATCATTTTAGCCATATCTCCGCCATATACAATTAAAATTTTACGAAAATAGCCAAATTTAATTTTTTGTTTACCGTGCTCTACCGAAATACCCACACTTTTTTGTCGAAAAAGATCGATCTCTCACAAAACATGGACGAATTTTAACCCTAGTATTTTTACACCCTACACGAGAGTATTATGTCTTTGTGTATTTGTTTGTAACACCCAAAAGGAAGCGAGATAGACCAATTGTTACCGATCGACTTAGGATAACTTTCTGGGTCGATTTAGCAATGTCCGTCTGTCCATCTATTGTTGTAATCAAATTACAGGTTGCAATTATAGTCCGATCTTAACAAAAATCGGCACAAATAAGTTTTGTGGATCAAGGACAAACACTATTTAATTTAATATAGCCCCAATAGAAATCTTGCTCCCGATTTGACATTTTCAGTTCTAGAAACCACATCTCTTTAAAATTGGCACAGCATCTTATAATCCAACTAAAAACACATATGGTGAAAATGGGTAATATCGGTTCAGATTTAGATATAGCTCCAATACAAATGTTGCTCCCGAATGTTTAACCGATTTTGGCCACAGTTTACATATTATATTTCACCAACAACAGACATGGTGAAAGCGGGTCACATCGTTCCAGGTTTCAATATACTCCGATTTAACATATTTTGTCAAACACTTACATTTACAGGATTCAAAAATCCTTCCCGAATTCCTTCACTATTTTACCGAATTGAATTGTAGGGAGATAGAAAGTGGAGTGTATCATATAGTCGGCTCCGTCCGTCTTTAGTCTTTCCTTACTTGTTTGGGAGATGCCCATATTTCCATACTTTGGTATAACCCAAATGTGGCCCATTCTGCTCTATTACAGCTCTAGAAACTACATCTTATATCGGATCTTCATCAAATTTGGCAGAATAGGAAATATATGTCCGCCCGATTCTATTACCGCTGTATAATCTGTATTTATCATTGAATCTTGATAAATTTTTCCAGATCAAGATGATCTATTTACTTTACTCGGAATATCTGCTGGAAAATTAGATCAACTGCTTTATTATTTATCATACTCATTTAATTTGACTAAAGATGAATTTATAGTAACTGTATAATTTATATGAACTACATAAAATTGCTCCCATGAAATACCTGGGTTTAGTCCTTACTTGTTTATTTTTCTCTATTTTTGTAAATTTTCGAGAATTTTTCAGTATGGCCCATACAATATATTTTTTCCGGAAATGTATACCGCATGATTGAAGGATGATGAGGGATTACAATTTTAAAGGGGCCTTTTTCGAATTTGTTGTTCCACTCAAACTCATTATGGTTCATTTTTATTAGAACAGTAATATTTGGGCGACATTAGAGACGGTCGAATTTGATACATAATCTCTGGATTTCTCCTATTTAAAAATCTCCAGGTCTGTCAAAACAGTAAGTGAACGGAATATACCTCCTCAGGAAGAGTATTCGTCTATGTTAAATCATAAAATAAAATAAAGAAAAAATAACAAACAATGGCACTTCATTTTGCGAACAGCACAAACACACATATTCGAGGTTACACTGAAAATAAGGAAGCCCCAAACGGCGTCAAAATCACGCCCAGCACAATTACATCCCATTCGTCTACGGATGGCCAGGATTACGCAGGATTTCGGTGGTCACTACTTTTCTCTCACTGTGTACTTTTTTAACGTCTGTGCCGTGCCGTCTGTTTGTGTTGGAGTGTTCTTATTATTTATTGAATGGATCACTTTGTTTTGATTTAATTTTTGTCCATACCCTTGCAATATTATTCTGTGTATTATTTGTTATTGTTTCTTTATTACATTGTTTTCCTTTGCCCCAGCCCCAGCCCCATCTCCTTAAACATACGCCATGGACAGGTTGACTGGGGAGGAGAGGGTGTATGATTGATTGATGGTGGTGGTTGGTTGTTGTTTGGCAACGAACAATCAAACTGACTGATTTTCTTTTTGAGGTAAATCAATTTTTTTTATTTACTATAAACTTGTCTAAATTGAGTTTAAATGAAATCCTTTTCTCTCAATTGATTCCCTCATCCCCAGAGTTGGCCAGAGAATGTTTCGCCTTACACATGAATATTGTAGAGCAGTGCCCTCCGCTTGGTTGGAATTTAATATGAAAAAATTAATTAAATTCAAGAGCTCTTACAATTCTGTTTATTAAGGATAAATTATGCATTACAAATGATAGAAAGCAAAAAAGCGAATATTTTTCTTACCAATGCATAACGTATTGTATGATATGAAGATTCTGAGATGTATGGCGAGTGGTTCTTCGCAACAGTGGCGTTGGCAAAGGGAAGGGGGATACATATAATTCTTCAGAAAATTGAATCGTCGAAGTTTCCCGCCCCTTTATGAGTTAAATTAAAGGTAATTAGAAGGGTAACAATGTGAATTAAAAAAATGAGAAAACTAGAAAAAAAGACGAAAAAATAATTTAGTCGATGCCGAATTGTTTGAAGAAATATTTTATTTTTAAACTAGTAAGGAAAGGCTAAAGTCGGGCGGGCCGACTATATAATACCCTACACCACTCCCTGCGTATGTACCTCGCTTTGATTGCTAAACCTAGTTGTTCATTCAAGCACGGGCCAGAGTTTGCCCACCCATGTAGAGAGTGGCTCTCCAGAATTAGATAAATTGATATTCAGCAGCCTCTGCCGTGCTTGGATGAACGTTTCGTTCCTTCTTCATTTTTTTGCTCTCGTCCTCATCGCTCTCTTGCGCTCACACACTCAACCCTTTTTGATTTTATTTCATCTGCTTAACAAAGCAGCAAAAACTAGCAAATCAATCGTTTTTTTGTTACCGGCAGTGAAGCAACCAAAAATAAGTTCTATCCCGCGAAAAGTTGATAAAAACCTGGTGTTCCTATCCCCTTTTGTATAATTATTAATAATTGTTAATTAAAGTAATTACTAATTGAATTATAAAAGAAAAAAACATTGAATAAATTGTCTCTTTAATACTAAGTGAAAAGAAACTTTAACTTTGCATTTTTTGGAGAGTCAGTGTGTTTGTCCCGTGTGTGTCGCGTTTGAAACCGCTAAAGCAGCAGGCAACGACAACAACAGCAGCAGGCAACAACAACAGCAGCAGGTGTCCCAAATACAGTTGGTAAATCGTTTTGCCACGTACCCTACGGCCCGTGGAACCATTGGTGAGTCGCCGTAACATTTGGTCCTGTCGATCCTGCAAGAGGAACCAGCAAATTTGATTTGGAACGTGGTAAAAGGTACGTACGAAATACGTTTTATTAGCCCGATTTGTGCTGCATTTGGCTCGTGGTGTTTTATTTGGCCCTTGGAAGTATGTCCATTTGTTTGGGGCAGATTTGGTGATAGAGTTGTTTCAGTTACGTAACATCGGTTACGCAACGATCTGGGGTACATGGGGTACCGTTTGTAGCGCCATTGCTGTTTTGGAAATATATGTAACAAAACATGTTACATATATAAAAGAAGTTTTGGTTGCCGGCAGAATCTACATACAGTCAGTTTGTTTTATTTGCGCTCTGCCGACGTCCTTGTCATTTGTCTCTGCATATGAACATATGTATGTACATATATACATTCATACATATGTATGTACTTTGTCTCTGTCCCTTTTGAGTGGTGACGACTGCACATTATTAGGCAGCAACAGTGAGATTGGCACATGACAACAACAACAAAGTGCATTGGCATCTTTGGTCGATCGTTTGGTACACGCATACCCCCCTCTCGTTTCCCCTGTCACCCACGAACTTCGGTCTGTTTCTATCAAGCAGACTCGTTTGGTTGTTGTTGTGATTCGCGGTTGTCGACCTACGACAACAGTTGTTTTTGGCTTAGGCAAAAAAGTTTGGAGTTTTTTGCCATCTGGTTGCGAATCGAAGAGAAAAGAAGAAAGAATTTTTGGTGCACAGTGGCTCAAGACGATTTTTGTGCGGAATATTTTGGAATTTCATTTTATGAATATAAAGGTGGAATTTGACTCCGAGCATAATCGTCAATGGGTTTAAATGGAAATTTGTCTCGCACAGTGGTACCAAAAGTGAATTTTGTGGAAATTTTTTATTTTCTCTTAAATTAAAATTCAAATTTGTCTCATTTATATTTTGCTGCAAAATTATGGATTGACGTGTACAGTGGGCCAAAGTGATTAATTTGCGGATTTTTATACATGGTGTATTTTATCAGAACAAGTATAAGAGAAAAGAAATACGTTGTCTCGATACTTGCTAATGGAACAGTGAGCCATACACTTTATTTTGCGAATTTTTATGAATATTTTTTGGAGTTTCGGCCATTATACATTTGGGTATTTGGCACAGTGGCACAACAATAATTTATGTGTTATTTAATAAATTATATTTGCCTTTAAATTGAACGCTGGTGGATTGCACAGTGGACCAAAAATATTATTTTGTGGAATTTTTTGGAAGATTTTGATTAAAGAAAATTGATTTGTCTCTGGGGTTGTGACATTTTTCCACGCACAGTGGTACAAGAAGGTTTCGTTTTTAAGGAACAGTGGGTCAAAACAATTTTTTTTCTTGGATTAAATTGAAAGTTTGTCTCTCTTTGGATTTTTTGAGCCAGGTTTGTCTTTGTTGACTGGCAAAGTACGTGGGAAAATTTGTTATCTCGAATTTTTCTCCCAAAAAAGGGAAACTTTTTTTATCAAACCGATATAGATTATTATCGAACCATGGGTTTATTGGAAGATTATTTGGTTCAGAGCAATGAAATAATCGCCCATGAGGAGTATATGAGGAAAATTGATGCAAGTCAGTACAATGAGACGACAATAGAGGCAGAAAGGCAGGAAATTCAAGACTTGTGGACAGAGTGGAAAGATCTCTACAAGCAATGTAATTCTGACCCAGATTGTGTCAAAAAAGACAAAGTCACGATACGCAACAAGAAAAGTGAGGTTCATTCAAAATACATGAGCTGTATGACAATAATAGGAGAATGGAAAGAAAAAACGAAAGTTAGCTCTGCTTCAACCGGTCAAAGGGTTAGCTCATCTGTTTCTGTCCCACCGTGCGATACAGAGATTTTTCACGGAGATTACATTACTTGGCCCAGCTTTAGAGACTTATTCACCGCAATTTATGTGAATAACAAAAAACTTAGCCCTGTTGAGAAGTTGTACCACTTGTTTCAGAAAACCAGTGGAGAGGCCAGAGACATAAATAAAAATATCCCTTTGACAGCGGAAGGCTTCGAAATCGCGTGGGCGAATTTAAAGAGCCAATATGAGAATAAACGAATTCTCATTAATAACCAATTGCGAACTTTGTTCAATTTGTCCCATTGTACGCAGGAATCTGCGGATAGTCTCAAAAAACTTCATAGAGAAATAACAAATTGTATTGCAGTTCTCCGGCTTTACAATATTGATGTTGCCTCTTGGGATCCGATATTTGTATTTCAATGCTCGTCAAAATTGCCCAAGCTAACCTTGTCTCTCTGGGAACAGTCGATAGACAATAAAACTGAACTGCCAAAATGGGAGGAATTGAGCAAGTTTTTAACAGAAAGATTCCACACATTGGAAAGCGTTTCCGACATGCTTGGCTCTAATGAAACTTTGACACGCCCGAAATATAATAACAATTTTGACAGAACAAGAGGAATCAAAGTTCATCACATGAAGGTACAAAATTCGAAATGTACTTTGTGCAAAGGCACTCATGTTTTGACGTCGTGTCCCAGGTTTGTGAATATGGACCAGAAAAATAGGTTGGCTACAGTTAAACGGGACAAACTTTGTATTAAGTGTTTGAAGTTAGGACATATATCAGCACAATGCCGAAACGGAGATAATTGTTCGAAATGTGGCTCTAATCATCACACACTCTTACACAGGGATAAAATAGCTCAGCAAGTTAGTAGTAACGGAGGGACAGTTGCTAGTATGGCCCAAAATCCTCAGAACCAAAACATACAGTCCACAGAATCACCTTCGACATCTGGGAATGTTAGGGCATATCATACGTCTGTCTCGAACAAAACTATGTTGGCTACAGCTTGGATTAATATAATTAAAGACGGAGTTTCACACAAAGTCAGAGCTCTAATTGACCCTTGCTCGGACGACACGTTTATTTCCGCAAAAATACAAAAAATATTGAAGTTGCCCACAAAATCGGTTTCAGCGGATATCACCGGATTAGGTGGTGAATATCTTACGAAATGCTCCAAAATAGCGATTTTTACAATTGGCTCTATAATAAAGCCTACTTTTTCGGTCGAAACCGATGCGTTAGTTGTACAAGATGTTACGGGTAGCGTACCCACTCATTCATTTGAAAATGTTGTAGCACATCAACTTCCAAATTTAGAATATGCTGACCCTCGTTTTTATCAAACTGGCCCGGTGGATATTCTCTTAGGTGGGAATTTGTATCCAATTATTCTGCTCAAAGGAGTAGAACATGGTATTCTTGGCTCGCTTGTGGCTCAGGAGACAGTCTTTGGATGGATTGTAACTGGCCCAACGAACAATTCGAATTCGAGGCGTATAGTACGCGTCTCTCATTGTACTCGGGTTTCAATTGATGATCAGCTAGCGAGGTTTTGGGAGATAGAGGAAGTTTCAAGGAAACCCAATATCTCTGAGGAAGATAGGATCTGCGAGAAACTTTATAAGGAGACAACATTTAGAAATCCTGATGGAAGGTATGTAGTAGAACTACCTTTTCGATCGGAAGTTCAGTTAAATTCGTCGCAAAATACGAATAGATATGTGGCTCTGAGCCAATTTCTAAGAAATGAAAAATCATTGTCTCGAAAGCCTGAACTTAAAGCGATGTATGATGAGGTAATCGCTGAATATTTGTCGCTTGGACATATGGAGAAAGTTGAACCTCCAAAAAATAGTTATGAGAACTATTTCTATTTGCCTCATCACGGTGTCTTTAAACCAGAAAGCACCACAACCAAATTGCGGGTCGTTTTTAATGCCTCGTGCCCATCAGCAAATGGGAAAAGCCTGAACGACGCATTGTACGTTGGCCCAATTCTTCAAAAAGATATAATTTCGTTGATATTAAACTGGCGTTTTTATAAATTTGTGTTTAACGCGGATATCACGAAAATGTATCGTCAGATACTTGTTAGCCCAAAGCATGCCCCGTTTCAGCGAATTTTGTTTCGACCTTCAACTTGCGAAGAGGTACAAGATTACCAGCTAAAAACAGTGACATTTGGTGTCAACTGTGCTCCTTTTTTGGCCCTGAGAACTTTGCTGAAACTGGCAGAAGATGAAAAGGAAAACTATCCTATTGGCTCAAAGATTCTTGAGGAAAATATGTATGTCGATGATGCCTTGGTAGGTTCGCATTCTGTCTCTGAAGGTATAGAAGCACGAAACCAGCTGATAAGTATACTTAAATCCGCTGGCTTCGACCTGAGAAAATGGACTTCAAATAGTAAAGAAATACTAGAAGATTTGCCCCGAGATCATCTTTTTAATGAGCGATTTCTTGATTTCGACGACAAGAGTTCCACTAAAACATTGGGGATAAGATGGAACGCGGCGACTGACTCATTTTATTTTGTGACGGAAAAAATAGCTCAGAAGGAGTCGTTTACAAAAAGAGAGGTGCTGTCAGTGATAGCTAGATTGTTTGACCCATTAGGCTGGCTTTCCCCCGTTATAATAAATGCGAAAGTACTTATGCAGCAGATGTGGTTGGATGATATAGGATGGGATCTGGCAGTAAGTAAAACCTTTGACTCTGGTAAAATGGAAAATGTTTATTTCCAAATATGAAGAAATAGACCAGATACACATATCGAGATGGGTAAAATATTCGCCAAATTGTAAGATTGAGTTTCATGGATTTTGTGACTCTTCTGAACTGGCTTATGCGGCAGTTCTGTATATTAGGATTGAAGTTGAAGGAAACATCCATACACAATTACTTGTCTCGAAGTCAAAAGTTGCTCCTATTAAGAAAACATCGGTACCAAGGCTAGAGCTTTGCGGAGCTCTATTACTAGCGAACCTGGCAGATTCGATATTGCCTCAGTTTAAAATTGAACAAAGTGTGTTGTTTCCTTGGTCTGACTCAACTATTGTCTTGTCTTGGCTCAAAAAGCCTTCGCATAATTGGACAACGTTCGTCGCAAATAGGGTTGCTATTATTCAGGAGAAAACTAAGAAGTGTTGGAGACACGTAGGGACATCTGAAAATCCTGCTGACCTAGCAACCCGGGGGCTGACCCCTTTAGAGCTAAAGGAGAATGATCTCTGGTGGCATGGGCCACCATGGCTGCGAAACGAGCAATGTTTTTGGCCCTTGGACCCTCAAGTTCCAGAAACATCACTTGAATCTAAACCAGTAAAGGTTCATATTGCTAGATCGGAGGATATTGTAGATGTATTAGAACGTTTCTCCTGTCTCTCCCGAGCGCTGCACGTCGTGGCGTATATTTTTCGATTTTTCAACCGAACTCGTCCCACTACAAAAAGCGACATTAAAGTCACAAGTCTCAGATTGACGGCCGCAGAATTGACTCTTGCGCGATACCGGCTGATGGCTATATCCCAGCAAGTTTATTTTCCCGAGGAATACTCGTGTCTAGGTCGAGGGCAAAACATCCCACCAAAGAGCTCCCTATTGACATTGACTCCTTTTCTAGATAAAGATAGAGTAATCCGTGCGAATGGTCGCCTCGGCTCTACTTTAGCGCTGTCGTATAATGAAAGACATCCTGTCATAATTGCCTACCAGAGCAGATTCGCTCGACTTTATGTGGATTTCGTTCACAAGCTGACCTTACACGGGGGCACTCAATTGACTCTGGCCACTGTTCGGCTCGAATGCTGGATCATTAGGGCAAGGAAACTGATCAAAACTCGCATTAATAATTGCAAAGAGTGCGTTTTGTCTCGAAAAATGCGTCAGGGTCAAATTATGGCTCCTCTTCCTGCCGAGAGAACTACCTTTAGTAGACCTTTTACGATCACGGGGGTCGATTTCGCTGGCCCGTTCGATGTTAAGATTTTCCATGGTCGTGGTTGCCGTTTGACGAAAGGCTACGTTTGTCTCTTCGTCTGTTTCTCAACCAAGGCGATTCATTTAGAGCCAGTTAGCGATTTGTCCACTTCTGCCTTTCTAGGAGCTTTGTCTCGTTTCGTATCCCGCCGAGGATGCCCAAATCAAATTCACTCTGACAACAGTCGTAATTTTGTGGGTGCCGCCAGAGAGCTGAAGGCAAAGTTTAAATCAATTGTCTCTGAAATGAAGGACGAAGCTATTTCACGGTACGGGTTTCAAAGACTAGAGTGGCACTTCATTCCGGCCGCTGCGCCTCACATGGGAGGCTTGTGGGAAGCTGGCGTGAAAAGTTGTAAAACCCACCTTAAGAAGATTTCGGGACAAATCCGACACACCTTTGAGGAATTCTCTACAATTCTGGCGTCTATCGAATGTTGTCTCAACTCTCGACCATTGGCCCCACTTTCAGACTCTCAAGACGATCTCTCAGCTCTAACGCCAGGGCATTTTCTGATTGGCTCTGCACTTTTAGCTCCCGCCGAGCCTGAAGAGACTCCGTCCAAAACTGCGCTTTTAAACCGCTGGAGGAAGGTCAAAATCATTCAGCAAGAGTTCTGCCGTCGTTGGAAAACGGAGTACTTGTCTGAACTCCATAAGCGAAATAAGTGGAAGGTGCCACAGCAAAATTTGTCTCTCGATGACCTGGTAGTGTTGCGTCACGAAGCGATCTGCCCCACAGACTGGCGTCTGGGCAGAATTATAAAATTGTATCCGGGACGCGACAATCAAGTTAGGGTCGTAGACGTCAAAACACAAACTGGTGTCATCACCCGACCAATCCACAAGCTCGTTCTACTTCCCAAGGCCAATTAAAACATAATTTTTCTATCACTGCCAACATGTGATTCGCTTCGGGACTGTGACGTCATATATCTACTAACACTTTTGTACTTCTGTCTCATTACACAGATATGAATTTCCAGGACGATTATTTGTGCCCAATGTGCTCCTCACGGCACTCTTTCCGGAAGTGTCGCCGGTTCCTCGCCATGCCTCCTCACCTCAAGAGAGAAACCGTGACCACCTACTCGGCATGCAGGAATTGCCTCGCCCTATCCCACCAAGCGCCTTGCCCAAGCACCGACGGATGTCTCAGGTGCAACAGGCTGCACCATACGTTGGTACATATACCAAATTTTGAACACTGTGCATGGATACAGATGACGGCATGGGCGGTATTGTGGTGCGAAAGCCAACCCCAAATGAGTGCACACGTGCGCATAATGCTGGACCCAAACATCAAAGCGAGCTACTATACGCCGACTGCCAGTTTCCCTCTCCCGTGGAAAAGTGCACGGAACGGCTGTCGGTACGTCTGTCGGGTTTGCGTGATGACGTGCGCACTGTCACGGTCCGTCTGTTGCGACGGGTTCAAGCCGCAGTCATTTGTCCCGCAGTCTCCCTAAAACCCCACGCCGTCAAAGAAAGGTATGGAAACGACGTCTTGGCTGACCATGGGTTCCACATCCCATACCCTTGCAGCATTGTTTTGGGCTCTGACGTCGCTGGTAGAATTTACCTTGGACTGCCCCAACAGGAAGGAAGTTTGCCCTACGCGCAGAAAACCATATTTGGGTTATCTTTCTTCGGCGAGATGCCAGTCGATGATGACTATGAAGAAGCCTAAATCGCGGTCCCCCAATGGTCCTGACGTCAACAGTCAACATGAATCATCTGTCTCGGCGTTGTCTAAATTCAATAAGTATTTGAATAAGTATTTTGAATTATATTTTTAATGTTATTTTGTATTTTTTTTCTTCTCATGGATTATCTACTAGTTTTACACCAGACGGGAACACCAGGCTTTATTTTTGTTTTTGCGACAATGTGTCGCAAGGGGCCCGGAATGTTCATTCAAGCACGGGCCAGAGTTTGCCCACCCATGTAGAGAGTGGCTCTCCAGAATTAGATAAATTGATATTCAGCAGCCTCTGCCGTGCTTGGATGAACGTTTCGTTCCATCTTCATTTTTTGCTCTCGTCATCATCGCTCTCTTGCGCTCACACACTCAACCCTTTTTGATTTTATTTCATCTGCTTAACAAAGCAGCAAAAACTAGCAAATCAATCGTTTTTTTGTTACCGGCAGTGAAGCAACCAAAAATAAGTTCTATCCCGCGAAAAGTTGATAAAAACCTGGTGTTCCTATCCCCTTTTGTATAATTATTAATAATTGTTAATTAAAGTAATTACTAATTGAATTATAAAAGAAAAAAACATTGAATAAGATTGTCTCTTTAATACTAAGTCGAAAAGAAACTTTAACTTTGCATTTTTTGGAGAGTCAGTGTGTTTGTCCCGTGTGTGTCGCGTTTGAAACCGCTAAAGCAGCAGGCAACGACAACAACAGCAGCAGGCAACAACAACAGCAGCAGGTGTCCCAAATACAGTTGGTAAATCGTTTTGCCACGTACCCTACGGCCCGTGGAACCATTGGTGAGTCGCCGTAACACTAGTTATTTCATGGGATCAATTTTATGTAGTTCATATAAATTATACAGTTACTATAAATTCATCTTTAGTCAAATTTAACGAATATGGTAAATAATATGGTAATTGATCCAATGATCCGACAGATAAATACAAATATACAGTAGTCATAGGACCGACATTTCACAAGGGGGCCTATAACAACATTCTGGGCCTGGTCTAAAACATGGGCCTATATTTTTCTCATTCACGGTAGGTATTCCTAGTTGAAAAATATCATGATCTGCAAAATTGAAGATCCGATGTAAGATGTAGTTTCTAGAGCTGTAATAGATCAGAATGGGGCCCCATTTGGGTTATACCAAAGTATGGACATATGGGCATCTCCCAAACAAGTAAGGAAAGGCTAAAGACGGACGGGCTTTCTATCTCATTACAATTCAATTCGGTAAAAAAGTGAAATCGGGAAGGATTTTTGAATTACGTAAATGTATGTGTTTGACAAAAAATTTTAAATCGGAAAGGACATTTGTATGGGGGTATATTGAAACCTGGAACGATGTGACCCGCTTTCACCATGTATGTTTATTGGTGAAATATAATATGTAAAGTTTGCCAAGATCGGTTAAACATTCGCGCGCAACATTTGTATGAGGGCTATATCTAAATCTGAACCGATCTTACCCACTTTCACCATAGGTGTTTCAAGTTCGACTATAGAATGTTGTGTCTATTTTAATAAAATCGGGTATAATATGTGGTTTCTAAAGCGGAAAAAGTGAAATCGGAAGCGAAATTTGTATGGGGGCTATATCTAAATCGGAACCGATCTTACCCACTTTCAGCATAGGTGTTTCTAGTTCGATTATAAGATGTTGTGCCAATTTTAAAGAAAATTGGTACAACATGTGGTTTCTAAAGCGGAAAAAGTGAAATCGGAAGCGAAATTTGTATGTGGGCTATATCTAAATCTGAACCGATCTTACCCACTTTCATCATAGGTGTTTCTAGTTCGATTATAAAATGTTGTGCCAATTTTAAAGAAAAAACGGGTACAATATGTGGATTTTAGAGTGGAAAAAGTCAAATCAGTAGCGACATTTGTATGGGGGCTATATCTAAATCTGAACCGATCTTACCCACCTTCAGCATAGGTGTTTTAAGTTGGATTATAAGATGTTGTGCCAATTTTAAAGAAAATCGGGTACTATATGTGCTTTATAGGGCGGAAAAAGTCAAATCGGGAGCGACATTTGTATGGGGGCTATATCTAAATCTGAACTGATTTCCTCCAATTCAATACCGATGGTCCTTGGCCAGAAAAAATAACTTCTGCCAAGTTTCATGACAATCGGACAACAATTGCGACCTGTATAGTGCGAACAAGCTTAGATGGACAGCAGACGGACGGACGGACAGACAGACATCGTTAAATCGACTCAGCTGGTGATTCTAAGCCGATCGGTATACTTAAAGGTGGGTCTAGCTCGATTATTTCTTGGTGTTACAAACATTTGGCGCGAAACTAACTTATAATACCTAGCCCACGAAGTGGTGTAAGGTATAATGAAGAAAACAATTGTATGTATAAATGTCTTAAGTAAGGTTTGAGAAGGGGTTACTTCGTCTTTATATAGAATTGCAGGAAATTTGCGTTGCTTCATAATAATATTAATAATCCTCTACTAAAGGGTGATTAGAATTTTAAGGGCCGATGTTGATTTTGAATAAAACACAAATTATTTAGGAAATTATTGTCATTTCTTTTTATTAGCATAATATTGACATGGTTCAATTATGTAAGGAACAAAATATCGGCCAAATGGCCGCCGCGACATCGGCGACACACCTCCATCAATGGTCCAAATTTTCGATGACGCTGAGGCATAATTGAGCTTTTATGCCGTTAATGTGCCAATTATCTGTTGAATTGTGGCTGGCTTATCGACGTACACCTTTTCTTTCAAATAACCCCAAAGAAAGAAGGCCAACGGTGTCAAATCACATGATCTTGGCGGTCAATTGACATCGCTGCCACGTGAGATAACACGGCCATTAAATTTGTCGCGCAAAAGATCCACTGTTT